>JABUQX010078645.1:0-2500 GCA_015478945.1 Trachelipus rathkii
TATATACCGAGGATATCATAGAAGACGTTAAGGTCCGATGGCGACGTAATAGTATTGCAATTAATTATATGATATTTATATACTATATTGATTTTTGGGGGCTTTAATAATTTTTTTAAGAAAAATATGTGGAGTCATGTGTCTATATTCGACTCTTTACAGAGGCCACATATGTGAGAATCAAATGCTGCTTCCCATCAATAAAATTAAACCAAAGGTATAGTTTATGTTATGAAAACCTGGAAAAGATTTAATGTGCTCTTAGGGTCAGAAGACGTCAGTACATCCACAACCAGCCCAAAAACCATAACTGGATGGGAGAGGCAGAGAAAAGAGTTTCAGCCACCACGAAATCTAAAAGAATGTACGCATTCTCTCTCAAGATGATTATTACCATTGCAGGAAAGCAATTGAATATCAAATATGCTTTGAGGGAGGGTGTCCTATTGCGGTTTCAAAAAATGTTTTAAAGATATCTGAATAACTTTCCATTGCAAGGTGGAACTATACCCTGAGCCAGGTCAGTGGCATATGGGGTGTGGTGTAGTTCTACACTTTCATGTAATATATATTAAGACTAATGAACATTTAATTTGCGAGGCACGTAATAGTGAGGTAATTAGAAATATACATTAATATTTGAATTGTTTTTCTGTAACGATGATTCGATCTAGTGACATTTAAGCTTATATTTTCAACAAAATAAAAAAAAAAAAAAAAAAAAAAAAAAAAAAAAACGCCCAAAAAAACAAAATTTTTTCCTTTTTATGTTTTGTGTTGGGGGGGGAGAACTGGAGATGCGAAAGTAGGACCGATATATTAGTTTGATTAAAGATATTTTTTCGATTAGTGTGTAAAAAAATCGATTATATTTTTTTGAACAAGTATCGGTCAAGACTGATATTTTGTCTTCAGTATCGAATCAACGATTTTTTTTTTTTTAAGCCGTTTTCGTTTTTGCATTTGTGCTAACGTGATAAGAAATGCTAATCCAGTTTTAAGCACGAATTTCGGGAATCGACCGATTGTTAACAAAAATTTTGATCAGCTGTTCTTATGGAGCACGTGTTTGGAATAAACAAAAATAACAAAAATAACAAATGGTTTTTATTACAAATAATTGATCAACCATTGTGATGGAGTTTATCGATTTGGAAGAAATTAGATTTAAAGCTAATTTCATGAGTGAAACATTCATCAAATCAACGAACTACTACGCCGCAATCTTCATTTTATGTTAATTTTTTCGTTTAGCATTTTTCTAAAATTTGGTAAGCACGGGAAAGAGCAGCCTAACAGAATTTAGGAAATTACTAACGTTTCGTTAACATTTTACTAAATTTGTGCCTAAAATTGAACATAGAAGCGAACGACTTGTTTAGCATTTTCCTAAATTTTCGTTAGCAAAAGTGCAAAATCGAAAACGCCTTTACTTATAGAAATTTTGAGCAGTTTTCTTTTTTCTTAAAATAACATTTTTTTAAGCAAAATGCAGTGATGGCACGGAAAAAATCATTTGATTTTTCAACTGATTTTTTCACTTGATTTTTTTGCTAAAAAAAATCATGATTTTTTGCATTTTTTGATTTTTTGCTTTTTATATATATATTTTTTCAGTTATTTGGATATTTAAGTGATTTAACTTCAATTGAAATAAAAAAAAAAATAGAATAATAATATCATAGAAAGGCTACTCTGTTTCAAATTTCTACACTATAAAAAAGTCAACAAAAGATCATCTTTCAAACATGTTTCTTTTATTTCTGATGTAATATATTATCATTATTACAAATAACACTCTTAGTCTTTAGTGTTGCTGTTTCATTGTGTCATAGACTATAAGCCCTATTTTAAGATTTTGATCTCAGATATAGGCCCTAGGGTTAAAAATAATACTTAATCGAACAAAAAAAAAAGTTTGTTTACAAATTATTTTTCGTGTGACGTCACGGAATTTTATCATACATTTTATAAAAAAAAATCCAAAAAATCAAAAATTGATTTTTTTTTCTCAAAAAATCCCCAACCCTGGCAAAATGTATGTCTTTTTCAAGCGCGTTTGGATGATGGGGACATTTTGTCTGCCTCAGAAGGAGGGAAGGAGGTCATATGATCATACAAGAGAAGTAGAGGCCTATAGAGGAAGAACAATTTTCATGAAATATGCTACTATGAATATACCTATTGCGTATTTTACTTTCAAATTAGATAGGCATATTTATAAAAAGTAATGAAAGTTATCCTATATAACACAGGACAATACTAGTTTTTGATGTTAAGGTTAATATCTAATTAAATTTTAATTTAAATCTAAATTAGAAATATTTATTTTAAATATATTAAAACTAAAAATAAAATATATAAATAAAGCGAATTGTGTATCTATCGGTCTTAACTTGAATTTTTGTTGTTTATCATAGATATTTTTTGCCTCTTTGAGGTTATTCTTGAAGCCGCTAAGATAACTCAAGGCCTTGTGGTTTTTTAGTGCATTAGCACT
>JABUQX010078645.1:7500-12132 GCA_015478945.1 Trachelipus rathkii
TTTTTTTGTTGCTTTTGAGAATTAAAAAAAAATACACCACTTTTCCAATGAATCTAATCCCGTTTTCAGTACGATAAAGTACCGTAAAGCCATAAAAAGATGCAGGCGGCAGCACAGGACCAAAACCCAAATTATATTTCCAGTTTTCGGAAACAAATGTATAACGTTATTATAATAAAAATGTATTTTTATTTTATTATAAAACAGCCATTATAAAATTAACAGTGTAATACTTCCAGTTTCAATAATAATAATAATAATAATAATAATAAATAATAATAATTAATTAATAATAATAATAATTAATAGCATTTAACAGAGATCGGGCTTTTATTGAAATAAAAAAACAAGAATAATTTTCTGGACAAAATTAAAAGAACTGGATTTTATAATTTTAGGATATATATGATATAGTTATATATATATATATATTATTATATATATATAACTAGCATATCGAGTATAAGTATACACTAGTAGTATATATTATATATTATAGTATATATATTATTTAATATACTATATATATATATGGATTGGCCTAAAAAAAAAAAAAAAAGTACACAAAACTCAGATAAATTCACCTATGAGGACCTGTAATATGCTTATTTGCGGAACGGTTACACCACGAAATTTCCCAATAGCTGAGACAGCATTATTCCGGACCATATCTTAATAACTCTTTCAATAGTTAAATCAAATAATGGAAACATTATGTTAAATTATTCGAACTTAAAACTTGAAGCCACTAAAATATATTCGCCCTCTTTGATGTAGAATCTTTGTTCATAAATGTACCCGTTCTTGATACGATTGACTTAATAATTAACGAAGTGTATCACTTAAATAACCTACCCCCACCCAGGATATATCAGAACAAACATATGAGAACCTTGTTATTAATTTCAATCACTTAACATACGTTTGTAAATTTAAAAAAAAACATGATCTACAAACTGATGGAGTGCCGATGGCTCACCACTTGGACCTACATTGCTGACTTCTATAGTGGTCTTAAGTCTGGAAAAAGCAAAATCCTTCGTGAAACAAACAACTTAAACCCCGTATTTTACATAAGGTATGTCGACACATCCTCACTAATTTTTAGAACATAGAAATCATATACCATCAGTTCATTCAATAGAGATCAAGAGTTTGTCATGCTTAAAATTCACATACGAAGACTTAGGTTAATAATGCATTCTGTTTTGTTTGAAATCAGAACTCAATGTTAATTCTTGACGGCTCCATTATCTCAGCATTACATGATCAAACCCACTGTAATGGTCCTGTATGATGACCCACTATGGATCCTACTCACCGGACTATTTACCAAAGAATCCTATCGTAAAAAATTTAGTTTACAGAGCATACAAACTATGTTCAACTTGGAAACTTTTGATGAAAGAAAATTTCCTCATTAAGTAAAATTTAATTTACTGTGATCATCCACAATATTCAGTGAAATTAATTAATAAAACCCTTACAAATATATAATACAAGATAAAGTAAGAAATAACAGAAGGAATTCGGAATAAACTTTCTTCGTTCAAAACTGGTCCAATGCCCGTACTTATTGTTCCAATAAGAAGAGAAGTGCCTTTAGCATAATATTTTGAGATATCTCACCTCAATAAATGAAAGACACCTCAAAAGGATTAAAGTCAGACATATACCATAAGTCCAAACAACTGTTTCATCTTCCTTTGCACAAGAGATGCTGTTGGCCCACAACCATCACGCGTGTGGCTGCACCAATTAACTGCCCTGAGTTAGACTGTACGTCGATAATTTATTGGTTAAACGAAGAATATATTGTCGGAGCAGTGGCATATTCAACGATCGTCTACAGCATTTCCCAGCAAAATCTTATTGAAGATCATTTCTAATACGGCTACATGGGTCAGAATCAAACTTATTAGTTAAGTATTTTCTAAAACACTTCACAATAATGTATAACGGATCGTGATGAAGTGTTAGAAACTTAAAATGCGGAGGCTTTCTACATCAAACACGCAACCAGACATTAACATCAGAAATTTCTAGTGGTAGTTTATCTTCAGACTCTAATATCATTCTGATATTTACTTTATTTATCATTATCAAGTTAAAGCACTCCATTCGCTTAACGCAAGAAGAATGAATCCTCTGAAGAGGTTCAAGTATAGGAGACGAAATCTGCGTCGGGGTTGATAATCTATGGATAAATATATCTTCTTGCTTCTCCTCTGCTAGTTGTACAATATTTTCAAACGCATTTATTGTCGAATGGGGAAATCTCAAATTTATGTACAGATATTAATTAATAATCAAATTAGAAACGCTTGGAAATCAAAACTTCAAAAACTTTTTTACTAAATAATAATAATTAATAATAATAATAATAATACATTATAATAATAAGAATAATACTATAATAATAATAATAATAAGTTTCTCTTAGAATTTTTGATCTCCGACTCCACCTACACTAGGAAATCTCTTCGACTCCGACTCCGACTCCGACTCACTTGCAGAGAGTCTTCGTGACTCTACTCGACTCCGACTCCGAACTCCGGGAAGAATTTGCACGAGCTTCCACGACTCCGACTCCACGACTTCCGACTCCGCAGCCCGGTAGTTTAGCATTAAAATACAGTAAATACAATATGTTAATAGAGGTATGCAACTATATAAAGGGTAGATTTTCATTTAGCTTAGTAAAGTTTTATTGTGTGCTCTAGGGCATATAGATTACGATCTACCAGCATGATCTGGCATTATTATTTATTATTAGTTTTTATTTCATTATTGATTATTATTATTATTATTATTTATTATATATATTATATAATATATATAATATATATATGATATATATATATATATATATATATATATATTATACTATAATATATATATATATATATTATATATATATATACCGATATTATAATTATATTATATATTGATATATTATATATATATATATATATATATTACTAATATTATATATATATGTTATATATATAATATATATATAGGTATTATATATATTATATCATATATATATATATTATATATTATATATTAACTATATATATATATATACTATACCGGTATATATATTTATATATAGTATATATATATACATAATTATATATTATATATATAATATTATATATATATATTATATATATATATAATATATAATCCGACTCATCTATCTTTTTCTCCCCAAGACTGGTGGTCCAAGGCCTCGCGCTACAAGCATCGGGAAAGAAAAGCAGTATAAAAGAAAGTCCAGCCTTACCCCTCCCCCTCTGTACATTACTTAGTAAGGACTTCGTCACAGTTCAGAAAATCCACCCTCATAGCTTCACGGGACAGGCGCGGACCCTCACGTATGGTAAATTCGTCAGTGTAAGTGTCTCCCTTGGCCCAGGTGCGGGCCACAACCTCCCCTCACAGAACCCCGCCTTTCTATATTATGCACCTTTACCTCGCCTCTGCCAAACTCACACTTTCTCCTCCAGGCATTCATTTTACTCGACCTCAATCCACTTTTTTCTTCGATCTCCCAGCCGTCGGTTTCCAACACACTCGCCATTGTCCACAGACACACTCGCCACTTATACATCCGCTTAAAAACCGACTTATCAATTCATCCTTTCCACTTGGACCAAACATCTTCAACTATTTCATTATTCTCTCATTTACCCATTTCTTCAAACCACACAACTGTCTAATATGTTCATTCCTCATTTTATCAATTCTTCTCAATATACTAGCATGCCCCTAGATTGTCCATCTGAACACATGAACTTTAGTACTTACTTTTCTTATTCCAGACCATTAGGTCTCACTACTTACATACACAGGGATAACAACATAGCGTCATGTCAAGCCCTGGAGACCTCTAAAGACTTAGTTCCCTATACATCACAACGATTTTTTATTGCACCAGCCACCTTCCTAGCATCCAAAACCAGTGCCATAGATAAGCCCTTTATAGATAATCCGTGTAATGATCACGTGCCCATATGCCTCAGGTCCCGAATTATCGTCTTCCTCGCGCATTCTGACAGGAGCTCGACCGCAAATACTGCAATAGCACACATGCGCATTTATACTAGCCAAGTTACAGACGCTGTAACTGTCTCCATATGCTCTAGCTTCACAACCCCCATTTTCTTTTTAAAGCCCCTTACTCTACTATCCTACGCTTACTTTCACGACCCCCCTGGTTTAACACACCGTCGGCCAAAATCTCGCTCTACCAATTCTCTCAAACTCTTTCAAATATTCTCCACAACCAAAACCAAAATCATCCGAGGTAATTTAGGACGGGCACCCTCCACTCACTCCTCGCCACTCTCCATCATTTCTTTAACACCATTGTCCTGTCCCGACGCCCAATGGTTTTCAAGTATCTTTCACGTAACCCGTAGTCCGATGTTGCATGCTACTACAAATTGAAGTATAACCACAGGAGCATATCAGGTACACACAACGCGTGTCCTCACTCTCCGCTATTACGAGTCTCAGAAACCTATCACTTTTGACACAGTTATTCGTTACACACGCGTCTCACTATTCGTCATACGATGTGCTGGTTGATTCCACTTCCAGAAGCCTGACATCTCTTCTGCC
>JABUQX010078646.1:0-2500 GCA_015478945.1 Trachelipus rathkii
GGATCGTCCCAACCAATTCTTGACACACTTGACCTATGTTTACCACTAGTCCTTTCTCTATAATTACACCACCTTCGCTCCTATTGGTAATCTGACCACAACCTATATCTCTAAATTTTAATACTTTCTCTCCAACAGCTCCATCCTGCCTACGCGTTTTTTCTGGCACTTTTTCTTTGATCGGGCTGATTGGGGGGCTTGCGGTTGCTTCTACGCTAACTATAAATTGGGATGACTGCTTTGTCTCTGGTGCGCTTCGACTTCCTGCTGATAAGGTGGAGCTTAATCGTTGGACGGGATGAGCAGATTCATTCCCTTCTTCGACTAAATCTTTTTCTCTCTCATAATCCATGGTTTCGATCGTGCTTGTTCTTCTTGGCCATTCAGGCTAGAGACAGTGCGTATCGGGAGTGGAAAATTCTCGTTCTCCTATCACTCTGGCTAATTTTCACTCAGCTCGGAATCTTTGGAGGATATTATTTGAGAAGCAAAGTGGACATTCCCTAGTTGTGTAACCTTATTGGTTCTCCTACTGGCAAATCTTTCTGGCTTCTTGCCAAAATCTCTAACAACTTCTGTAATCTGTCTTTCCTCCTCTTATTCGATGATGGTTCTGTTGGTAATTCTCCAACTGAAAAGGCCATCTCTTCGGCCTCCTATTTTCCTCTACTCACCTGGACGATTCTGGTATTCCTCATCCTCCTCCTTCTCCTCAAGGTGTCTATGCCTTTTGCCTGTGATTACATTTGATCGGGTTCATGGGCTCTGAAATCTACGAACGTTAGGAAGACGGGTGGCCGCGGATGGCATTCCTGCCCCGAGTTTTGATGGGAGTGTGCTTCCGTGCTACCCCCGCCCCGTTGAACTATATTCTCTATGTCTCAATAATAACAACTTTCCCTCAGTGTTGAAGCACGCACATGTCCCTAGTTCAAAACAGAAAGCAGTTCTGATTTTCCAACTATCGCACTACACCTCTCATTTGCCTTCTGTCAAAGATCATTGAAGCCATTATCAACTCTCATTTTCTGTCTCTTAAGATCATCTGGAATCTCATTCACTTTTTCTCGATCGCCAGTACGGCTTTTCGGCGCTCTGGGTTACTGGCGATATTTTCCTATCTTCCGATTTATGGTTTTCCGCCGTTAGGAACTACGGGGAGACTTCGTGGGTGGCGCTTGGACATATCCAAGCATTTGACGGGTATGGCACGCGTCACTGCTGCTCTCCAAGCTCCCCCTCCTTTGGGTTTCCTCCTTTCCTTTGCTTACTAATGTCTAGTTTCTCTTTCAATCGGTCAATATCGGCTTGTTGTTGATGGGGCGACTTCTTCTCCTTTTTCTTCATAGTGGGTGTTCCTCAGGGTTCTGGTCTATTCCCTACTTTATTCACTTTATTAATGATCTTTTCACCTGCCCTTCTCATTTAACCCTTTTAATTTATATGCCGATGACTCGAGACTCCATTCTTCAATCATTTCAATTCTGCTCCTGTCTTTTTTTACTTCTAGAATTGTCTTTCGTCTTAATCTTTCCGATTCTATTCTGCTGATCTGGATAGAATTTCCGGGTGGGGTGTCTGAACCTTGTGAAATTCAATTCTTTAAAAACTCCAACTTCTACAAATCTCCCTCTATAAGAACCTTCCAATTTCCTATCTCTTCGACGGTTCTCTCGTTCTCCTGTCGACTAATAATAAAAATTTGGCCTTAACATAAACATAAAAATATCTTGGAAACCTCACTCACAACGGTTGCTAAGGCGGCCTCAAAGAAACTGGGAGTTCTGTATTTAGACTGCGAGACTTTTTTCTCTTCTCAGTTACTCCAGCTATACAATTGCCTCATCCGCCCTTGTATGGAGTAGTGCTCTCATATCTGGGGGGGGGTCCTGGTTTCACCGCGGTTTTTTTGGACAGGGTCGAGTCAAAGGCCAAAAGGCTTATAAACTGTTCTGTACTTTCCAGTTCACTTGACCCTCTATCTTTGCGGCGCGATGTTGGTGCTTTATCTCTTTTCTATAGGTACCGCAGCGGCAGGTGCTCGAGGGAGCTTATCACTCGCGTACCTCCACCTTTGCGTCGCCCTCGTAGAACTAGGGGTTCTGTATCTGCACATGAGTTTTGTGTTGATGTATCTAACTCCAGGCTAGTTCGCTGCGGTGCTTCCTTCTTTCCTGCCACATCTGTTCTGTGGAATTCTCTTCCATCTTCCGTGTTTCTACTGAATTTATCTCCCACCCACTTAAGCCTGCGTCTGCGCTCATCTGCGTAATTTGCTTTAGATGTTGACTTCTGAGGCGTGAAACACCCCCTCCTTGAATAGGGCTCTGCCCGTGAGTGGTGGTGACAACTGTAAAAAAAAAATAAAAAAATAAAAATATTTTTGCCAAAGTGAATCATAAATACATAATAATTAGTTACCGCTAAATTTTAAAATAAAATAGAAATGAAAAATGTTTTAAAAAAAATTAATAAAATATAACTTATTTACAAACCTCTT
>JABUQX010078646.1:10000-15000 GCA_015478945.1 Trachelipus rathkii
ACAGTATTATTTGATTTCTTGACGAATATATTAAACAAGAAAAAAAAATATGAATACCACACAAATATTTGGCACAGTCTTATTAATTTTATAGTCATTGATCAAAAATCTTCTTATCAATCCACTGAAAAAAAAAGAAGATAATTTTATGTCTGCTTCCAGCCGCTATTTGTTTAAATTTATTCGTAAGCACATTCTAAATTCGGTATAGGCATAGAAAATGGCAACCTTACGGAATTAACGTAATTTCTTGCCATTTTGTGCTAAATTTGACAAAACGAGCACAAACTCGGGCATTTCTTATCGTTTGCGAGCGCAAATGATCAAAACGGAAGTCTTGTGAGAAAAGTAACCAAATTATATGTAACTACATTTTAATACCGATATAATAAATATACTAAATTATAATTTATTGTAGTGATTTATAAAAACTGATATATATTTTTAATATAATTTTAAATTTGACTAATTTTTAAATAAAAAATTTTTTTTTGAGCTCCTCCAAATATGCTTCATTCGAACGATTCATTTGGTAAAAATAAATAAAACAGGTGATCAAATACTCAAGGACCTTATTATTATTATTATTATTATTATTATTATTATTATTATTATTATTATTATTATTATTATTATTATTATTATTATTATTATTATTATTATTATTATTATTATTATTATTATTATTATTATTATTATTATTATTATTATTATTAATTATTATTATTATTATTATTATTATTATTATTATTATTATTATTGATTATTATTAATTAATTATTATTATTATTATTCTTATTATCTACTCACTTCATCTCTCTCATATTCTATCTTACTTACTTATTAATTATTCATCTATTATTAATTATTATTTATTTTATTATTATTATTATTATGATTATTATGACTTAAGACGCATTAATTTTATAGTATATATATATATATTTATTATTATTATTATTATTATTATTTTATATTATTATTTTATTATTATTATTATTATTTAATTATTAATTAATTATTATTATTATTTTATTATTATTATTTATTATTAAATTATCATTATTATTATTATTATTTTATATATATATATAATATATATATATATTATTATTATTATTATTATTATTAGATTATTATTATTATTATTATTATATTTATTATTTTATTATTATTATTATTATTTTTTATTTTTAAAGTAATTATTATAAAAATAGCCTCACATATCTATATACATAATTTATGTTATTATCATTATAATTATTAATAATTACTTATTATTATTATTTTCTTATTCTTTATTTTCATTATTATTTTATTATGTAAAAATTATTATTATTATTATGATTAATTAAGATTTGATTTTTTATTATTATTATTATTATTATTATTATTATTATTATTATTATTATTATTATTATTATTAATTATGATTATTATTATTATTATTATTATTATCATTAACTAGTATTTTTCTTATGAATAAATTATTAATATGTAATTATCAATATTATTATTATTACATCTTGCTAAACTTCATCAAATTATTATTATTATTATTATTATTATTATTATTATTATTATTATTATTATTATTATTATTATTATTATTATTATTATTATTATTATTATTATTGTTATTCTTAGTTATTATTTATTTTTAATAATATTTATTATTATTATTATTATTATTATTATTAATTATTATTATTACTTATTATTATTATTATATATATAATTATTATTATTATTATATATATATATATTATCTATTATTATTATTATTATTATTATTATTCTCTTTTCCGTCTCAGAGCTATGTGTAATTTGAATTTTGCACTGCTTGAAAAATATTTTTTGTCATAAATGATTTTTGGTACTTCCTTTTTTTCTGTTAACCCGATCTATATGAAATTTTAAGCTTATATAATTCAGGCAAATTACCTTTTATACTTAGATAATTTTTTTTTGTACCCAACAGTTTCTCCACCTATTCACGGGGAATAAATATTTCTTTATCACTTTTCAATTTATTTCTCCAACAGAGGCAAACGGCTTGGTAAAGGAAATAAATTTATATAAATAAAAATCTTGTATCTTCTCCAATTATATAAGCTCTGAAAATTTCACGAACATCGAATAAACAGAAAATCCTTTACGACAAAAATGTTTTCTATTTTTTTACAAGCAATATAAAACTTAAAATGAAGATAATTCGGAGAAATAATAGAGAATAAAGACACAGAAAAGCCCGAAATGACGTTTCTAGAGCACCCAAAATGATCCTTTTGCGCATTTTGTTTATGTTAAAATGAATGAACATTCTAAGAATTAGATCTCCTGTTAAATTTTTTATCAAACCCGTACCATATTCAATTTATTCAGTTTAGGTCTTTCCATAAGAGGTTAAGAATTCGACATTCAAAACACACCATTTGACAGTGCAAAAAATGTTTTTATTTTATAAATCAGCATTGTTGTATTTTGGTTTTTGCATCATAAAGTAATTAGAATATATCCGTCACTTGAAAGCAAAATGATCATATAGCGATAATTTTCGAATTTTACAACCGAGCGATTAAAGGATAAAAGAAAAAATATTTTGAAATAATCTTCACTATTTTGACAGTCCATTTCTTAACTGGCAACGGTAATATTATATATATATATTATATATTTGTGATATGTGTTGTTATAAAGAAATAAATTACATATATGTAGAAAGAAAAATATATATATATATATATAATATATAATATTATATATATAATATATATATATATATATCATATTATATATATTATATATATATATTATAATATATCTATATATATATACATATATATATTATATACTTAATTTTATATATTATATATATATTTATATATTATATATATACTATATATATATACATATATATTATATATTATATATATATATATATTAATATATAAATAATTTTTTTGACAACTTAACGTGGAATTAATTTCTATATACTTGTATGGTTCTTGGCTTGAACGTATATCAAATTTATAAATCAGTCTTTGAGATCTTTGAAACAAAAGAGAATGTATCCGTAATCGAGTAATCATTTTTAGTTAATTTTTCTAGAAACGGAATGAAAATTTTTGATAGATTATATAGTTAATAGTGCCTATAGCAGATAAAATCGGACTATGGGGTAAACCATGCTATAAGGAATCCCAGGTATGTCACCCCAAGAGTAAACGGAATTGTAAACAACAAAATTAATCATATTATTGTTATTTAATTTTCTTAGCAATATTTTGAGTTTATCTTCAACTAGATAAATTAGTTTAAGACAGTTGTTAGATATGACACTGAATTTTGTAGTGTCGGAAAGAAGTTCATGCATCTTATTAATATAGTTAATTCCACGGTATGGTTAATTCTATCCATAATAACAATTCCAACTCCATTATCAGGCTTAGTTATAAATAAATCTTTATTAAATTCAAATTTATTAAGTATATTTTCGATCAATTTGTTAGGATTGAAATTTCGAAAAGTTCTAAATACTCAGTTTTTTAATTCACTGAATATGTGACTTTCCATTGCATCTGTGTTTATACATGGGGGAATTCTTAATGCGTCTTAACAACTTTTCAAAGGGAGAAGAAATTTAAATAAATTTAGCTTCAAAGGTATCATCCATATTTCACACCTTAACAACTAGGAATTTTTGCATGACTATATTATATATAACTACTAATTAAAATAAAAGATTGTAGTATAATTGAAGATTATACTTTATTTGGATTTAAAGATGTTGAGTAGTTATATTTAGAACTCTACTAGTAAATGCTAAGAGTAGTGAATCAGAACGTAAGAATGCTAATTTTGTATATGTTTAACAATTCAGATCGATATCTGAACTACTTATCTTGTTCGTCATGTAGAATCCGAATCAATTGGAGTGGAATGCTCTACGATAGTTTACGCAATTAAATTTATTACTTTATTTATAATATTTACTTATTTTGAATATTAAATTATCAGTATGAATTTTTTATCAAAATCATCTCTATATACTTTTTAACTTACTTATTTTAAGTAGATATATTTGGAAGCAGGCGTAGTTATAATATATATATATTATATATATATATATATATACTATATATATATATATAATATATATATTAATATTATATATGATTAATAATTATAATATATGTTATAATATATACTATTTATATATATTAATCATATATTACCATATATATATATATATATATATATATAATACCTCACTATACCTATATATTATATATATTAAATATATTAATATTATTAATATATATATATATATATATAATATTAGTATATACATTACTAATATATTATATTAATATATAATATATAATACTATATATAATGTAGAAGAGATATGTAAAAATAAAAACAATTGCTAGGGAAATCGACAAAGGTGGATGAATTTTGAACTAAAGTGTGCTTTTGAAGGAAGTGTTATTACCATTTCTTTTGATGAGGCATATTTTTTTTTGCCAGGTATTTTTATGTGAGGTAGTGCTTATTATGTATATTAATAATATATTATGCTGAATATCTTACCAGATATACGAGAACTAGTAGTAATTGGAGTAATTTTAAAAAAAAATATTTTTACTTATAATTTTATCAATAATTTTTAGATTTTTATATCTAAAAATATTGGGAAGTGGGCTTGCTAGGTCTCTACTGCCTCACCTGTCTATCGATCATTGGTGGTGGTTACTAAGGTGAGCTGAAACAACTCACCAAATACAGGCTTTACAAAGTGAAGCTTTGCTCTTCGACAATCGTCAACCTATCATCTTTGTTGATTATTCCTTGAATATCAAATGAACTCGAGCTGAGGTCTATTTGAGGAATGTAATACAGCAAGAACTATTGAAGATAGCTGAGTGATCTAATATTAAATAAAGTAGGAAGGTTCTTCGGAATAAAGAATATTAAATAAAGAAGCTTATCCTCTA
>JABUQX010078646.1:17500-38331 GCA_015478945.1 Trachelipus rathkii
AAATGTAGATCTTACAAAAAAGATCGCTTGAATTGACTTGCCATAAAATCTGCATATTTACTCTACAGTCTGAGTCGACCCGATAGGTCATTATCTCAACGTTTCATATACTTGATTATATGATTTCATCTACTCTTTGAGAGATGTATGATCTTTTAATTCGAGGCTTACTCTCTACTTTTTTCTAATATCTTTTTTTTGTTCTATAAGTGTTGTGTCTTATCTCGTGATGATATAAGTATAGGGGCTAATTTTGAATAGAATAACAACATTAATTATGATATTAAAAGTTCATTGTCATAATGAGCGTGAATAGAATGAGAAGTTTGTGACTTTAGTTAAATATGTTAATTAATGATTAGTGTGAGTGTCGTTATAATACAAGTGTTTAGTCAGAATAATTAGATGAAAATGACTAAGCCATAACACTAATAAAGCAGACACACAGAGGAAAGAGGAATATTGGAAAGATAAGAGTCTAAACTATCAATAAAGCATACTTGATGAATGACATTAGATATGATTATACTAATGATCTAAAATCTCAATAGAATTCAACGTCAATCATAAAGAGAATATGAAGAGAATAATACTCTGACTCTCAATAGAGTTAAATAATTAAAGTATGGTACTGACTAAGTCAGTAAATATATTGACAGACAGCCTGTCAACTAGCTTATAATACTCAATATGAGAATAGGATTGCATTAATCACACATATGATCTTTATATATAATAATACATAGAAGTACAATAAATAATAGAGAGCTAATAATCAGACAAGTAGGGAGAGGCATAGAGCGTTGGAGAGAGAGCGATGTAGATTAGTGTTTTATTTTATCATTATTTATATGAATATATATAACAACAGAGCTTATAGATATTATATATATTATCTGTATTATATTATATATACTTATATATTAAATTAGTCTATTATTATTAGTATTATTATATTGTACTAAATATTAATATCATCACTAAAATTATTATTTATCTAATTTATCATTATTATTCATATAATATTGTGTCTTGCAGTACTTGTTCAAAAGAATATCTATGGGTATATATTTATAGAAATGTTTTAATTATATTTATGATTATTAATTTAAGTGAAATTTATATTAATTATAATGTACATTCAATTCAATATAATTATTATTCTAGTTATCATACCACTCTTATTTAATTATTATTTTGAAGTAGATGTTTGTGACTTTAATCATTAATAATTTATTATGAATATCTTTATCTAAATTATTATTAATATTATCATTAAATATTAGTGATAATATTAATTATTTATTTATCACACCTGTTCTTTCTGACAATTTCCTGATAAACAGTAAACTATTAAGATATCTATATTATAAAATATGATATCATCCAATGTTTTATTATAGATTATTAATATATATAGGAATATAGTAGCATCCAAGTCAATATTTGCTGTGTAGTTTGTCGGTAAAATAGAAATATGAGTATAATTATTATAATTTTATAATTAATTTCATATATTATTATATTGGGCCAGGCCATTAACGCATATTGTATTAATAATTAATATTATTTTAATTATTTTCATTATATAATAAATAATTATATATAATGATCGGTTTTTTATTTTTTATTTATCATATATTATTTTATTTATTATATTATATTACATATGAAATACATTTATAATATGTGTGTTTGAAGATATATTTATTTATTCAGATTTATTGATTATTATTAATTATTCTTATTATGATTATTAGTCCTTATATTATGAGTATCATTCTCATTATTAATTTTTATTCTATATGAGTTTTCAGATATCTTCTTCGACTGCATTTATAAATGTGATTTATCTCAGTGTGAGATTATTATCAATATTTATATTCGGATATTATTGCTTTTGTATTTAAAAGTTATGTACTGATATTTTTATTTTTGCGTTCATTTATTTTTTTAATATGTATAATTATTATTATTACATAAGTAATAAATATATATATAAATAAGTAGTAGTAGCTAGTTATGATAAGTTGAAATAGTAGTAGTTAAGCAGTATATATTAAGCTAGTAGATAGTTAGTAATTATTATATATATATATAAATAATTATGTAATAGTATAGAAAAAATAGTATGTAGTTAGTAAATAGATGTGTAAGTATTAAGTAGAAGTAATACAATAAGACGATTAATAGTATATATACAGTAGTTAGCAGTAGAGAAAGAAAGCTTTCTGGCATACAATCACTGAATTGTGAACCTTTATCTAAAGACTGAAGAAATATAAACTATAAAATCAGCGCATCTCTTCAAACTCTAGTGCAATGTGTCGACAACATTATTAATATAGTTAATATATATATATGTAACATCATTTTTTATAAATATATCTATACTAATAAAAGTAAATTACAGATAAGTACGTTGCATTTAACAATAAAATATTTATAAATATTTTCCTGTACATGTCAGAATTAATATTCTTATTATAGTTATCAATGTGAAGTACCTTACAGAATTCAAACACACTTTTCCAATCAAAAATTCATTCTGATATACGATGAAAAATCACTTGCAATATATTTATGTTACTATTACACAAAATCAGAGGACTATCCGTTATATGAGGTGTATTGATATTCTAAATTCGAGGCACTTGCCGAGGATCGGATGCGGATCTGGCAGGATGTCATTATGAACTTTTAGGGCTTTCGCGCGGATTACGGAAACGCGAATAGCTGTGTTATTTTTCGGGAGGGATCGGGATATGAGAGTAAATATTATATTATAAAAATTAGAAAATATAACTTGAATGTCTACAAATATGCCATATAAATATATATATGGAGCTACTAGGAGCTACATTTCTAGCAGATACGGTAAGACCGGAGCCGAAGCTGTATCATATAATATCCAATATGATGAAACAGTAGATAAATATTATTATAAAACTACTTATTGGAATCCTAGAGAAGAACGGGGCAACTGAATTATATAATCCGTGTATTTTTAAGATATATTGAAGGGTAGTCCTAGTATACGGGCTCAGATAAATAAATAACCATACTCGTTGTACTCACACACTCTCTTGTTATCAAGCATAAATATACTATTAGCTTTAGTTTCTCTATTTAAATATTAGACTAAAATAATTTTTAAAAATTTAAGACCATATATATAAATTTCTTAATACTATTGGGAAAATAGATTGAGACAAAATCATTTAGTATAAAATCTTCTCTATCATCTCTCTCTTCTCTTATCTCTCCTATCTATCTTATATCTACTATCAGCATATTTCTCCAAAATACATTCATATATAATTGTTCACGTTCGTGGCTCGTGCATCTGGTCAGACTCCACTCATCAAATGGAACACACCTTTCTCTCATACTCCACCTTAATCAAAGAGATTTTACATGTCGCATTATATCCTTTTTGGCTCAATATGTATCTTCTCAGGTCTCTACAATTCAAATCTCCTCTCGCTGGATTCAGTGCTTGGAGACTCAGTTCATTTCTGCTCCTATCTTCTGCTGAGAGCTCGTTTCCTCTTTCATCATATATTCGCCCAGCATTCATAAATACTCTCTCACTTGGAATACTCGTTGCGCAGACCGCGTCACTGAGGTATTTTTCCTCTCAATTTACTAATGCGTGGTAACATTTTGCCTTTTGCTTAATTAACACTCCCCCAACTGATTAAGATGTATTTTGCTTTGTATCTAGTCGTTTTTCTTGATAAGTTTTTCAATCATTTGCACTTGCATCTCTTTTGATAATGCGTGTGTTTTCTTCATCACTACTGGAACTGTAGAAATCTCTTTCCAGTGAATCTGTTATGATTTACTTGTAGTAGAGTTGGTTATGAATATTTCATTTTTTTTTCTTTTACATGATGCATCTTAACAGACTGTTGGGATTGAAGTTTTCCTTGCAGTTTCTCTCAACCGTGGCTAATAATTTTGATCTAATCTCTTCCACACTGATTGGATATCATTTGAACTAACTCGTTTTTTCCTGTGTGATCATGTTTTCATCATTTGCACTACATCTTTTGGTAATGCGTGTGTCTCTTCATCACTACTGGACTGTAGAAATTCTTCCAGTGAACATCTGTTCATTGAGTTACTTGTAGATCGGTTCTCGCGCTTTTTTCATCTCGATTTCTTTCTTTCTCCTTTTTATGGTTGGCGTCTTTCATATCTCCTGCTTCTTTGTTGTACAAATGTTTAATATTCTCAATACTTAGCTCAAACCAAAGCTAACGATTCAAGTTTGTTCTAATTGTTACTAAAACTTCCTCTATAACGGGATCTAAGTAAGTTGCAATAGTATGAAGGTTATTATTTTCCATAGAACCAAAGCGTTTTATAAATTGACGTTCGGGATATCTTTTCATTCTTTTTAAACCGTCATTATGTTCAATTGAAGATGGATTCAAATGCTCCTCTAGCGTCTGAGTTAATGGATTCACATAAGAGACAAAAGCTGTAGAGGCGGGATTTTTTGGTAGTTCTTAAATTGGTCGTTCAATAGCCTAGCAGTGTGAATATGACTTGTATTTCCAAATTAATAAAGATTGTGTAATTCTAGAAATCACGAACTTGGCGTACGAAGTAAAGAAGTTCTTTGAGCAATACTCTTTTCCATCATTTGAAGTGCTATTTCAGCGAGTTGGAATGTTTTTGATAAAATAAGATAGGAATATCAAGCGTTGTTGAATTGCCAGAATTTCATTTTCCTTTTCAGATTCATTTTTTAAGTATTTTTATTATACAATTCTTTAATCAAATCTCGACAATAAATCCGCGCCACATCGCAGGGCAATAAGCGCGGATGCGATGCGATCTTTATAATGTGCGAATGCGGTGCGGATGACGGATGGGATGTTACCTGCACTCACTAATATACTATATATACTAATATAATATATATATATATATGATATAATTATATATATATACTATCATATATATTATATATATATTTATATATTATACTATATATCATATATATATATATATTATCATAATATAGATTATTGTCCTTTAAATATATATATAATATATATTAAATATATTTTATATATATATATATATATATATTATTATATTATATTATATATATATAAAAATATATATATATATATATATATATATATATATATATATATAATATGCAAATTTTACAAACTCTAAATACATCTGATATGGATAATATATTATATCAGAATCATAATTTCTTATATATTATATATATATATATATATATGAACGGAGAGCTTGAGCTGAGCTTGGCGAAAATTCTTGTTTGCTTTTCTGTGCGTCTCAAACGTCCGCGCTTACGAAAATGTGGTCGAGCGAGCAATAGTTTTCCCTGAATGTAACACACAACCCAAATTTCTGCTAATGTTTGCTCACCTTTGAATGGACCTAATTTTACAGCAGGATGAATGAAGGATAACTTCATTAAAAGGTTTTGAAGTACAACTGAAATTTCAATACCAAAACAAACTTGATTAGCATCTTAAATACCTTTAGGAACAAAACACCCAAAACTATGAAACCAAACTTATCCAAAATCACAATGAATACAATTTCGATAAAGCGATGGGAGGTCCGGTGTCCTCTTTTCCTTCCTTTCCCAAACCCGCCTTCTTGCTTTGGAGGAGGTCCAAAGTGCGTTAGACCTGTCGAATTTGAGTCGCCTGCATGCATGAAAGATAATTTAAGCATGTTTCTACGGTTTTAATATATGTATTATAAACATAATGCTGCATTAAGAATAAAACATGAACACCAAAATTATTAAAATTCAAAAATACATTCAGTAAAATTAATGTTAAAACAAAAAATTTAAATAATGTTAAATAGATATAATTCATAATATTTTACCAAACATATTTCAACATCTTTGATTTTAATATTTGACAGCAATATTTGTAAAAGAAAAGAATTAATTTTTGGACAACTTTCAATTTAGTCTTAAGCATATTTTGTTATTCATTTTCAAACACATTTTAATATTCGAAAATTTCATTAGTATTTTAGTAAATAAAAAAAAAATAAAAAAAAAAATAAAAAAAAAAAAAAAGGAAGAGAGAGAGAGAGAGAGGAGAGAGAGAGAGAGAGAGAGAGAGAGAGAGAGAGAGAGAGAGAGAAGAGAGAGAGAGAGAGAGAGAGAGAGGAGCCGGGGGAAAGAGAGAGAAAGAGAAGAGAGAGAGAAGAGAGAGAGAGGAGAGAGAGAGAGAGAGAGAGAGGAGAGAGAGACGGGAGACAAGAGAGAGAGAGAGAGAGAAGAGAGAGAGGAGAGAGAAGAGAAAGTGAGAGTGAGAGAGAGGAGGGAGAGAGGATGAGAGAGAGAGAGAGAGAGAGAGAGAGAGAGAGAGAGAGAGAGAGAGAGAGAGAGAGAGAGAGAGAGAGAGAGAGAGAGAGAGAGAGAGAGAGAGAGAGAGAGAGATTTCTTCAAGGTATATTAATCTATCAAATGAATTCGACTTCCTAAAACCTTTTATTGCAAATTGGAATTCCAGGCTTTCTTTTGAAATGTTTTAAGAAAACTGCTCTTTTAAATTTTAACTTCTTCAGACTAAAATTAACTGAAATTTTTTAGGAGGGAAGAATGAATTACTAAATTGAAACTAAAATTAATGAAATATTAAAAATAATTATGACATCGGAAACAATTGCAAAAAATCTAAGAATTTCACCTTAAAAGATCAAGTGACATACAGAGAGACAAACTAAAATAGAAAATTAATAGAAAATTGATAGAAATTTAATTATCCCACATCTGATAAACAAAAAATACCCTAAAAATTCCGTCATAAACCGTTTTATAATAAGAATAAAATCGAAATTGGTAAGTTTTTCAAGTCTAAGGATAGACTTCCTACATCTTTTTGCTCAACAGTAGCAAATAAATATAGTTGTGGTGGCTGAGATGTCACTCATATTAGGAAGAATACTCCAAGTCTTTCAACCCGCGTTGCTGAGCACAAATGAGTTTCCTTCAGAATTTTGAACCAATTGCATCATCCTCTCTGTTATAGTATTAACTCTCATTCTCTTCAATCAAATCACCCGATAAAGGATTTTTATTGTAAAGTTTTATTTTGAATATAAACAGTATAGTCGTTTGTTTAAATCTTTGCATATTTGGAATCACAAACCTAAGTTAAAAAAAACTTGGTTTATTATAATATAATTTGAAGTGAAATTTCAGCATATGAAAGCACTTTTCCTAAATATGTTAAATTTTATATATTAATTTATTTATTTTATATAGTTTTTATTTTATATTTTCCGTAATTTTTAAATTTACAATTTTAATTACTGTTATTTTTGTTCATTCTACTTATAGTCTTGAGAATGGGTTAGAGCAGTGGTCTCCAATGTGGGGTACGCGCAGGGCCCTCTTAACCATTCATGCCGGCCTAGGCAAAAAAAAAAATCACCCTATGCATATGTAAAATTATATATATATATATATTATATATATATATTATATATATATATCTATTTTTATTATAAAAATTAAACATATCTGTTTAAATATATGTATATATATCATATATAGTAGTATATATATATATACTACGGAAGGGCTACATAGTGCTGAATTTAGTTTTCAAAACAGGTTTAGATTTGTTTTTATTATTTTGGCCCTTGACTTTTAAATTTAGGTTTTAAATTGTTTAAATCAATATTTATTACTTTTTTTTATTCGTGTATTTGTATGGGTGTAAAGGCCGTTAGTGTTTTTAACTTTATGATTTTTGTCATATTTTACATATTTATGTAAATAACGATTTTAGCTTTTAACATTTACGGTTTAAAATTTATGGTTTTAGTGTGTGAATAATTTAACCTGATTTCACGTTTGTTCGTTTTTTTTGGTCTGTTGTTTGTTTTTGTGGTTGCTGTATGTGCATGTAAGATGGCAGATTTGCACAGGCGAGGGCTTACTATCGGAATTACTACATCGTGCTTGCAATCTAAACTTCTGCATCCTGGAATCACTTCTCTAACTCAACCCAACCTTTTGCTGCATGTTGAGAACCAGATGGCTAGGATTCATCTCTAACTCGTTTAATATGTCAACTAAACCCTATTTCATTAATTTCCGTTGAAGGGTGATTTGTGCCTAATGTATATTATCAACAGCTTTCATTTAAACGTCTTAAGTATCTCGAATCTCCTAACTGTGATGTTCTGTGGCTAAATTTTTTCTTCCTTCTACTACAATAATCTTGTGTTCTGCTACTGTTCTCCTAACAGAACAGAATTTCACCTCTTTTGAATATCTTACACTTCTCACCGAGACTGTTATATCTTTCATCCAAATATTAAGGTACTCGTATTGGAGGATTTTCAATGTAATACAACACTGAAGTGGTTGCGTTCCTCTTCATACTGTTTAGTGTGGGAGGAAGCCGGAATCATTCAGCATTCTCAACGACCTGGAGGCAATAATTATAAGCACACACACACATTCCGGATCGTCACACACAATTCTTGAACACACTTGACAAAATTTCATCAAAGTCCTTCCTCTTATAAAATACATTAATGCAAATAAAACTATTATAAATTGATTCGACATCGGATCTTAACCTTATATTCTTTAATTTAATATTTTTATTCTCAACAGTTCATCCTGCGCCTACAGCGTTTTTTTCTGGCATTTAATCAAAGCCAATTGAGTGTCCTCCATCCGGTCCACACCCCCTGCATTCGTGTGGGAAGGGCTATGAAAACTGCCCTCCTAACTCAACTATATCGGTAATGACTGTTTTGGACTCTTTTGACGCTTCGGTTCTGCCGATGAAGGTGGTAAATAAAGGCCTGTAATTCGCTCATGAAGGGCGAATTGAGTACCTCACGCTTATCGGAGATAACGACTGCGATTCACACGATGCCTGCGACTCAATACTTTCTCCATGTTTCCATTCATCGATTACTTCCAGTGGTCGTGGTTGCGAGGAGTCCATGTTCTAGGTTGTTCACTCTCGTGAAGACTATTGTCGATTAAGGAACTGGAGACAGTGCTATAGAGAGGAAAGGAAAAATTCGTCCGTTCAGTGGCCAGGATGGATACCTACGTCTCGCTAATTGTTCAGTTCAGCTAGAAATGTTGCAGGAGATAACTTTCGACGAGGTAAAAGCTTCGAGCTTCATCAAACGATATGATGGCGCTAGACCTCACGATTAAGGTTCTTCTCATGATCTGAAGAAAATCTTGGTCCTGGCACGTCTGGCAAAAACATCCATGCTAACATAATTCATCCTCTATAAATATGTGCCTTCTCTCTTATTCGACTGAGTGTCTGTTGCTAATTTCTCCACTGAATAAAGGCCAATTCTTGGTCTCACTATTTTCTCTAGACTCATCTTACGATTGCTGAGCAGTTGCTCTTTCCCGGGCCTCCTGCTATACTTCATGGATGTCCTAGTGTCTTATGCTAGTGGTGTAGTTAATCAAATTTAGATTCGTGTGTCGATGATACCTGAAATCGTTATGTAACGTTAGGAAGGCGGGGCAGAGTGGCGTGCCTCTCGATTTTTTGAGTGGATGTGCTCTCGTACTGACCTTATATCCTAGTTGCTGCCATCGTGCGTACAGTTGAGAAACTGATATTCTCTTAGTTTCAAACTAACTTTGCACTCTCGTGTTGAATGGCTACCACTACCAAACAGATTCTTCAAGCTAATTTGCAATTTCTGGCTCCCTATTGTTACTGTCTAGAATATCCGCCTCATACGTCTTAATCTTTCCGATTCTACACTCGCTGATCTGGATAGAATTGTCGGGTGGATGCTAACTTGCAAAATTTAATTCTTAAGAAACATCACAATCGGTTCATCCTCCCACTCTAAAAAAACTTCCATTTTTCCTATCTTTTTCGAAATTTCTCTCGTCGTTCTCTCTATGTACAATGATAAAGATAATTCGTAATGGATTAACATAAAAAAAAGAAATCGTCTTTACGGAACCTCCATCACAACGGTTGGGCTAGGGGTCGCTCAAAAAAGAAACTGGGAGTTAAGAATTCTTTTTTAGACAGAGTAACTGCTTCTTTCTGTTCATACAGTTATAACTCAGCTTTAACAAGGAGCCTATACGCGGCGTCTTGAGTGAATGGAGTTTAACTGCTCCTCGTTGATCTTGGAGGGTGCGCTCTGGGTCTCACTCGGCTTTTGGACAGTGATCGGAGATAGACAAGAGTCAGCAAAACGAGTTATAAAAACCACCTGATTAGTCGTACTTATTCCAGTTCTGTTGACCTCTATCTCTTTGCTGCGGCGATGTTGGTGCTATTATACTCTTTTTCTATACGGGTACTAACAGCAGGCAGGGTGGCTCGAGGAATTGTCAAATGCGATCGTACCATCCTTACGCAATGCCTACCGGACGACTCTGACTCAGTTAGGAGGTAAATTAAGGGGTGCTGTGTCATGACTGCACTGTAGTTTATTGAAGTGTTGGATATTGAGCAATAATGGGAGTGCTCCTGTGCTAGAATTCACTGGGTGCTTGTCATTCTGTTTTCTGACCTAACGGTCATTGTGGAAATTCGTGCGTTACAATTCTTATTTACTGTGTTTCTGCTCGACATTTGTCTCCCTCATACACATCTCAAGAGAACTTCGTCTGTGTGCATACAAATTAAATGCGTTAATTTGCTCGTTAGAGTGTGAATTCTTTTGAGGGTGGAGAATCAATCTATTACACCACTCGATGTTGATATAATGAGGCTATTTGAACTTCGCTAGAGCTGGATGGTGCTTGAGCGAGATGCTATATATAGTATGTATCAGACTAATTGTACAAATAGTATGATTATGGTATTTATATCATTCTATTGTATTTTAATATGATGCTATTCTCGAAAGCAACTAAAAATTTATATATGTACAAAATAAAAATTTATAAGTATATGTATTAAATTCTGAATTTAGTAATACAGTTACTCATATATCGTTACGCTTATGCATATAATCTCTGCTAATCGATATATTATAGGGTTTGACAGAAATAAAAAAACAATGTATTTATCTAAAAAAACAACAAAAACATTGGGATTCATTCTTAAATAACCACAAAACTAAAAAGAAATGGCATAACAACATTTGTGGGTATTCTTAGGGTAATTATATAATCATGGACTTATATTCTAGCATGGGTTGTAATATTGCTATTGTTTTTATTGGTTTATTATAAATTAAGATTCTTCACAAGCACAACAAAATCTACTACTGGCCAATAAATAGTTTATGTAAAGCCTTATATTTTAAAGTTAACCGTAACTTTTTCAAGCTAGTGCTGATACTGATCATATATATATATTTAGAAAATTCTTTTAATAAATTGTTCTTTAGATAGCCTGTCTGACCTCGATTAGAGTTTATTTTCGGTTCAACTGTGAACCGGTAGCTTTTCTTTAACTTCTAAATCCAACTATTATATAATTTATCCAAAAGACACTTTCATTTATTAAAGCTTCAGATCAGAAAAAGAGTTATCCGTCAGGTTTACGATTGAGATATCAAATATAATCAAACTTATGTAAAAGGGGTAAAACACTATTATCTAGTAATTATACTAAGTGACAAAAACACACTACGCTCAGATAAAAATAATTAGGATTTTAAATACATTCAAGATTAACTAATAATACACTAACCTTCTTATGACCTAATATTACATTCGTTATTACGATATTTGCACTATATACTTATATATTTTAACACTTGTCGGTAATAAATCTATTATAATATATAATAATATTATATTATATCTATAATATTATAATCGATTAATCATATATATATATATATATTATAATAATAATATAATTATAAATATTATATTATTTAATCATATTTAAATAATTAATATTAATATAATATATATTATATTATAAATTTAAATATATTATAATAATATATAATAATTTAATTATAAATATAATTATATTAAATTTTAACATTTACATATAATTTATTTTTTTTTTTCCTAGTATCGTGTAATTAGTAAAATGGTTGATAGGGCTCGACTAGTCGTACTTACACACATATTGAATACCTCACACGCTTCATAAACTCTATATATTCATTATTATCTAATAGTACATTAATTTAATAGTATACATATACTGATATGATTATAACAAAATTATAGTTTGAAAGATATAAAATTTGAGTAATAAATTTTTATAATAAAATAAAATTCTGAATAAATTAAATTATGAAAGTAGTATTAGTAATCTAAATAAATTACTATATATAAATATTAATAATTATTTATAAATATATAATTTAATAATATTAATATAATTATATTAATTCATATATTTATATATTATTAGAAAATGTATTTATTAATTTAAAAGGGAATTTTATTACACCTTATATATCTTAAATATATTATAATTATATAATATTTTATAATATGTATATAATATATATTAAAAATCACAGTGAAAGAATACTAGTCTGATTAAGATGTGATAATATATTATAATATTCCTAATAAATTAATATGCAAAGATTTTTATAAACAAACTAGACTATACAGTGTATATTAGATAAAGATAGAGAAGAAAGAGACGAGAGTTAGAGAGAACGAATTGAAGAGATGATGAAGAGAGAAGATGAGAATTCATCATTAAACTAGCTTCGATAATCTAGTACAATTATCATTAAGAATTTCATACAAAAAACGTGAATCTTGTGATTCTGCTGGCTAATATGAGAAATCTAGTATCGCCTAATCAAATAACTATAAATCAGTAAATGTTGCGAGTGTGATCGCAAAGTTCTAGAGGATAGTTCGAAAATATCTCTGGCAAGGAAATCTCATCTAGAGCTATTGAGCTCAGGTATAATCGCACGGGTTCGAAAGGCATTGAGGTGTAATTCGTCTCCTTATATGAGTGACTTCTATACATGACCTATCTAATACTACTAATTTATCTTTGTAGAGATCTGTCTACTCGTAATTGATGAGCAGAGAATAGCATGTAGCTGGAGACGTACTATCCTTAGCAAGAACGTTAGACCTAAACTATACATAAATTACGATGTATATCATTCTATGCATAATTGGAGGAGAAATTTGATCTAAGTTTTTATTCACTCATAAATTGCGAACTTGCTTTTTGAATAGGGAGTACATTTTTTGTTTCAGTATCTGGGAATAGTACTGTGGTATAGATTATCCATTTTGGAGAGTTTTGATAGTCTATTAATAATAGTGCAGATTATAGTCGTAGCTTCTGTATTTGTGAGTCTTCTCGTGCTCCATTGAACTTTAGTGACCGAAATTCTCCTTATTATTTACTTTTGCTATGCAAATTTCTTGTTGGTTGAGTGGTGGATTAAACTTAGTTCTCTTATCCTTTCCTATATTCATGTTTATTTTGGTCTCCAATAGTGTATCAATCTGCTATTCATACACCTTAGTCTTAACAGTCATGGGGCCTTTTTAAGCTGGTTGATTGTCTGTGGCTACAGATCTTTGCGAGTTTCCAATGATTGTTATGATCCTGATGTACTATATTTTCTTTTATTACGAAATTGTGGCAAAGAATGATGGGTGGAGATTTCGTAAAATATTGAAATCGCTCTAGAGCATAGAAATTGGAAAGCGATCTATATAAGGATTATATTCATGTTTAGTGTATAACGATGTAATCTTTATTCTTCATATTTCATTACACCTATCTCTTTTACTCACTTCTATCTCTTCATCTCTCACTTCTCTCTCTTTCTTCTTCATATTCTCTATTATATATTTTCTTATTCCTTCCTCTACTCTACTATCCTTTCATCTTTTAAGTTTAGGGTACTTCTTACTCTTATTTTGATCTTTGGTGGACTTATTATCATTAATATATTATATATATATTAAACTAAGTCGTGTTAGGTATCGATATATATAGTAGTTATATATACTATATATTTGATTATTCTTCACAAATGATAAATGAAAGATCAGGCGAAATTTTTTTTATTGCCGTTCAGTTACTGTTTCGTATTTGAGTGGAAAATTATATCGAGCAGATTACCATTTCATTGTAGACGATAGTTATAATAATTTTTAGTAAATATTTTTGCATGGTGTTTGTTTTATGGTTTAAACCAGTTGGTTTTTTTTATGTGGGTTTAACCATGGTTCTTAAACAATGGTTTTTCCGCAGAGAGCTTTCAGTATGTTCGATAGCTATTTTGACGCGTGCCAAGCTGTTAAATCATCCTCTGAGCTACCGTTGATATTTCAGCTGCAGACAACACATTAGAAAACAATGACATAAAGATATAAAATTTACATGAAATTGTTTGAAGCTATAATTAGATTTATATATAAAGTACTGAGTAGTGTAGGTATTATATATGTTAATGTAGTAGACTATGGTTGTATGAGATCTAGATTAGGTTGTAGGGGTCGCTATCGGGTGTAGTTAGATCTTATATAGTAGATAGTAGGTGATAAATTTGAAGCATGATTGGTATCTTTTGATCGTGTGTCTAGGTGATAGTTTATTGTGATTATGTTTGTAGTTTAGGTGTGAGGTGATATCTATGTAACGGTGGTTCAGATCTTTGGTGGTGTGGTACCGTGCTCGTGCATTTGCGCCCTCTTAGTTATGTAATATTGCGCAGCCTTCGTGGATTCGCAGTGATTGTATATATAGGTATATTTGTGGCGGATATATATAGGTAGTTTGTATTTAGTTAGTATTAGGTATGTTTCTATGTTGTGTTAGTTTTTATAGTTTGGTCGGTTATATATATATATAATATATATTATGAAATATTATATATATATATATAATATATATTATATAGTATTAAATATAATTATATAATAATTATGATATATATATATATAGTATTATATATATACTAGTAATATATATATATTAGTTATATATATATATATATATATAAGAGTATAGTGTATTGGTTATGTTGATTATACTATATAGTATGTAAATATAGTGGTATAATCGCGTGCGTAATAGAAAAGTTGTTTTTTCGTCTTTAGTAATTACTGTTTAAGTGTTTGGAAGCTCATAATCGAGCTCTATATTGTGTCTGGTCTATCGAAATACAAGTTCTGTAGGAGTAGGGCGTACAGTTTTATGCGTGAACCTAAAATCCAGATTATTGGCGTTTAGAGTTGTGTAATTTAAAAGCAGTAGTCGCGTGCTCCTTGATTGAATTTGCCTTCGTGTGGTTCAATCTTCCTTCAGGGGATCTTCAGTTGCCTTACTTGGATTTGGGCTCTTCTTCGCATTTCCATCTAGTTGGCGGATTGTAGTGTATGAAAGCGTGTGGTGTGTGCAGTGAGTGGTGAATGTGTTGGTATGGGACGTGTTGGGTGGAGAGTTATGAAAGTCGAGAGGTGAGTGTGGATGATCGAGGGTGATGTGTTCGAAGTGCTAGATTTAGGGTTGGATTTATATGAATTAGTTAGTGGTATTTATTCATATATAGTAATATATCGTTATGCTATTATATAGTGTATGTTGTTTTATGAGTGTAAGGTATTTTTGATATATATGGATATATTTATATATATTATATAATATATTATATATTATATATATATTCTATTATATATATATTATATATACATATATTTAGATACTAGTTCCATCTTTGTATATAAGTTGAAGTCTAGTGTTCGAAGAATGATAAAAATGTAGGAGTTTTTTCTGACTGAAAGTGTGTCAGAGGACTGTAGGGTGGTTTGAAAAGAATGGAAAATATGCCAAACCATCTTTGGATGCGTCAGTGTGGGTTCTTATAAGATTCGTTTTTAGGGCTGAGTGTTGATTGTGTTCAATTAATTGGCGGTTATTTGATTATTTGGGTGTGGTGTTAGTGGAGTACTGAATATTAAGGCGTTAGTATGATTTGAAAAGAAGTTTGTTTTTATGATGATGTCTGTAAGGTTACATGAAGGGAGGATTTTCGGCAGATATATAATATTAGTAATATATTTGAATTATAAGTGTGTTAGGTGGGAGATGATAAGGTTAGATTGAGCATAAAAAAATAATAATAATAATAATAATAATAATAATAGATAATTATATTAATAATATGAGTAATGTCGATTTAAGGACAATATTAGTACCCCTAGATACCGTTTAGCTTATTAAAGTTAGGAAAAATATATTATACTTATTTTTTATCTTAAAATTTAAATAGGAAACTAAACGAAAATGTTTTCTGTCTCTTATTTAAAAAACTATAATTAGATTCCATAGTGTCTTGAACTCTTTATAAGTAAAAAAATTAATATAATGAATTAAAACATTATAACATATAATGGGTTGAGTATTTTCTTGGCAGGATTTTTAATGGAATTATCATATGAAGTTTTACTTTAGATGATTTAAAGATTTTTTGTAGCTGTTGATAGGTCTGTCAATGTATAGGGGTTGGGTTTAGAGCTTTAGCGGTTGTTTTTCGGTAGAAGATAGATGTGAGTTTCCTAAGGTCCAGGCTTTGATTCGGCGGATTTTCAGTATTCCGATTTGGATGTTTTATAGATTTTGATGTTCGCAGTGTTGTTGGTTGTACGTAGAGAATACGGTATAGTACTTTTGGGTCTGGTGGCCTGGGTGGTAGTTATTTGGGTTCTAAAGTCGTTCAGAACAGATGAAATTTACATGGCAGTGCGAAGGTTTCGGAGGAGTGGCAATAAGTGGGAGGTTGTTAAGGTGTTAGAATTAGGTCTTGTAGGTTTGAAGTTTATTCTTGAAGGTGTAAGTATCGATGTTATGTTTGTTGTGAGTAATGAAATAATATGTTTGCCGTTTAGATATGTTTGTATAAGTATTAGTTGCTAAATGTTTAACGTAAGTATCCAGAAAGATTGATTTGTGTTTTCGTATACAAAAGTTATATGGATTAGTTTTAGAGAAAGATCTGGCACAGTTTATAAGGTTTTTTGAAATTGAATTTTATAATGATAGTATTGTTTAATTATAAGTAGTCCTTGAGATTTTGAATTACAGCTAAGTGAGTGAAATGTATAGTAATAGGAGTTGGTTTTTATGATGTTGCGGTGTGCTGATAATTAACGTGTTTACTTTTGTACTTATAGGTATTTCTTTGGATGATTTATTGAAGGAAATATTTAGACTTGAAAGATTCTACCGAATTTCACAGGTTAAAATACTTGTTAAGCTGTGGTTGTTTCAATGTGTACGAATAAAAGGAAACCATATATATTATATAGTGTATGTAGTGGTATACGCATTCATTTGGTATAATATGGTATTATATAGTATAGTAGGTTTATATTTGATATAGTGGTGATGATGTGTTATGGTGGTATATAATATATATATATAATATAGTTATCAGTTATATAGGATTCTGAGCTATGAATTAATATAGTATTATTTATATTATATTGTCCCGCTTTGATTATTTATAGTTTTATATATTATTTAAATGGGCTTGAATATTTGCTATCTTCGTTGAGTAGGTAGGTGGTTAATTTATATTTGAGTGTATTGTATTATAGTATTGTTTATTCTAGTTTATTAGGTTATATAGTATATGTATATAATATATGTGTTTGGTATTAATAGTTAGTTATAGGTATTTAGCGGTGGAATTGGGTATTGAGCTAACTAATAGTTATTCTTGTTAGTGAAAAGATTTGAAAAATGGCAGTGATCTTTACGAAAGTGGGTTTTGGCGTTGGGTTGTCTCAGGTAGACGATAACAAGATATGTGTGTTTGTAATAATTTCAAAGTTTTAAGATATTTTTGTTGTGGTGTCAGATTATTGGTTGAGGGAATTGTAGTTTTGCTAGACGCATGTCTTATAATTGTTTGTTTTTGTTATAATTAGGTCGAGAGGCGAGGGTTTAGGTTGTTTTGTTCTTTCGGTTGTCGGTTTGATTGGGGTTGTTTTAAAATCCTCTAGCGGTACACTATTGTTAAATGTAATTACCGTATTCACTTTGCATGATGACTGATTTTCATTTGGTACAAATATGTGAAAAAATTTCTGTGATAACTTCGTTCACATTTAATTTAAAGAATTTAAGGGTAAATTTTTTATGTTCAAATAGTTTGCTAGAAACTGTTTATATTTATTTATAATCTGAAAAATTTTGAGAAGTTACATAAGCTATTCTTCATTTTCTTCCTCTGCATGACCATTGTTATAAATACATATTGGTGTTTCTGCCGAATTGGATAATTATGGACCGATATTTACAACCGTTTTTCCTCACAGACAAATGAGAACATAATTTATATAGTGAATATGATATCGAGAACGAACTTGGCTCTTCGTGTTGTTTGACAAGATGGTAACCTTTGTTAAAGTACATTTGACAGTTAGTAAAGCATGTTGTTGTCTAAAATTAGTTCAATGGTTGTGTTTTCTGGGTAGGGTGGGGTGTCGGATTGATATGTTAGGAGAGTGGTTTGGTGTGTGAGTTATTTTAATATTTTAATATGAGGGGTTTGGTTGGCGTCAGGATGTTTGATACAAGGAGTTTGATAATGGTATGTCTTTGTGTGGTATTTAGTGTATGGGATGGTTGGTTTGTTTTTGGTTTAGTGTATGAGTCGCTAGGGGTTGTTGGTGGTGGTGGGTGGTGTGTGGTGGATGGTGAAGTAGTATCTTGGGTGGCTGGTAGGTTGTAATTCGTTTTATTATTATTTAATTTTTAGTTTTGGTGTAAGAAAATAGTAGTTCGTTTGATGATCAGTTTTTTTCATTAGTGACCGTTTTGTTGTGTTTTAATATCTTTATATGTTTTTTTTTTGAATAACAAGGAACCTAGAAGCATACTTACAAATTGTATGAAATGTATAAATTTGTTATATGATAAATAGTACTTATAAATTGAGACCGTATTCTATAACTTTTATTAAAGTGCTAAATATAATTTATAAAAGGTAATTGTAGGATTAGATATGTCCCTTAATAATTATTAATTATATTATTATTTATTGAGTTATTTATGTTTGTATTATTATTTTATTATTTGAGTTGTGTGTATTTTCATTTTTGGTTATTTATTTATCGTTGGTATTTTCGATTTATTGATTATTGGGTCGTGATTTGTATTATGTATTATGTATTTATTATTTTATTATTTTTATTATTATTCTGGTCGTTTTATTATTATTATTGATTAATTATTATTATTTTGATTATTATTATTAATTGATTATATTATTATTAGTTGGATTATTATTATTTCTGTGTATTTATTAGTCATTATTATTATTATTATTATTATTATTATTATTAATTTAAATTGTTCTTAATTATTGATTATTATTGTTAATTTTTTTTATTAGTGTTTATTATTTTATTAATTAATTATTGATTATTGTAATATATTATTATGTGATTATTATTATTATATTATTTGTGTATTATGTATGTGTATTATTATTATTATTATTAATGGTGATTAATTTTGTTCTTTTGGTGTTTTTCGAGGTCGGATCAAATAAATTTATTATATTATTATTATTTATTAATTATTATATATATGTTATATTAATTATTATTAAATTATTTAGTATTATTATTATTATTATTATTTATTATTATTATAGGGTTTTATCATATTATTTTTATATTATTATTATTATTATTATCTTCTTTTTTATTTGCTGGTGGATGATTTATTATTATTATATTATTATTATTATTAATTTAGTTTTATTTATTATTATTATTTATTCTTATTATGTATTATTATTATTATTAGTATTATTATTAATTATTTTATTATTGATTTATTATTATTTTATTATTATATATTATTATTATTATTATTATATTATCTTATTATAAAGTAATTATTTTTATGTATTATTATATTATTATATTATTATTATTATTATTATTATTATTATTATTATTATTATTATTATTATTATTATTATTATTATTATTATTATTATTATTATTATTATTATTAATTATTATGATTATTATTATTATTATTATTATTATTTTTATTATTATTGCCCTGCGTAGTTATTAAACACTTCATTTGAAATGTTATAATATTCCATTATCCAAATAATATGAATAATTGATCTGCTTAAATTTTTAAAATTAAAACCTAATATTTATATGAAAAATCTTTAATATTGTTATTTTTTATAATATGGTGAATGACTAATTTCTTATTATAATTACTTTTTCATTTATTTTATACTGCAACTAGTACGTAATGCACGATCGCATTGCAGTCATTGATATGATTATGAGTATAGGCAGTATAGGTGATTATTGAAGGAGTGTATAAGGTGATTTTATTTATATAGATTAGTATAGATAGTATATTATTATAGTTTATAGTATATAGGGTATAGTTAATTAAGTAGTACGATTACTCAGATGTTATACAGTATATATATAATATAATATATATGTATATATATATTATATAGATATATATATTATATTATATCTATATATATATATATATATATATATATAATATATATATATATATATTAGTATATATATATATTAGGTAGTATATTAGTGATGGACGATTAAATGCGGAATGAGGAAATCGGCTGTTTTCAGAATCGAAGTCGGATCGGGAATCGGCAAGAATTATACCGTCTTTTGAAACCGATTCTTTGGTTACAAAGTCTGAAAATAATTTTAATTCGATTTTATGATATTTCAAGACAATATTTCGAAGTCTGCGTATTGATATCTTTCTTAATTTCTATCGTTAATTAAAGAAACTGGATTGAGCGGCGCATCTTTACTAGAACTAAGATAGCATTTGTAGGATTTTCTTACG
>JABUQX010078647.1:0-17500 GCA_015478945.1 Trachelipus rathkii
AGAGGAGTCCAAGGAACTAAAACTGCTACTAAAATGAGTTGACAGAAACAGTTAAGATTAAAAAACTCTTTGATCAATTTATTAAACAGATTAAAAATGTTAAAACTTTGAAATATAAGAACTCCGGAAAGTTTTCAGCACCCATGAGTACAGCTAAAACGAAGACAACGCGGAGAAATATAAATTAATTACTTGGCATATAAATATAAAGCTATTGGTACCTCTGAGATGTATGTGTGTCGAAGAGGGAAATGAAGATAATAAAATAAAGAAATGTTTGACTTGAGGAAAATACTTTTACCTCTGGTGAGACTGATTTGAGCTGCGTGATTTAGCCTAAACTCGCTCAACGTTGCATTTAGTCTAATAAAGAGATACTACATGACAGAGAGAATAGTTTTCGTCTATCCTTCAAACTGTATCCTTCCTTCCCTTTCATTCTACGATTTAAATTTGTGTTTCTACACAACATGTTAAATGAAAGGGTTACTCGGAACATATACTAAAGATCTATACACACACTGCATCCACGGCATTAAAAGTCAAGATAAACTTACATGTATCTTCTTCAGCTTCTTTCTATACACACACCGCGAACACCACGCACTCCCACACCCAGCAATCCGAATCGCAGTCATGTTTCTGTTCATCACATTTCGTCCCTGAGCTAAAATGTCTTAGTCTGAACTTCTTTTGATGCGTCTGGTGGCACGGAGATTGTGCAAATACAGTTTTACAAGAGGCGTGAAGGCTAGAAAAGGCATCGTGGAATACATCTAGAGAATCCTAATGGCAAAAAATTCATGCATTTGATGATACATCATTATTCCAATAATAATAATAATAATAATAAATAATTAATAAGTAATTAATAGATATATAATAAATAATAGAAGGATAGTAATAAGTAACATGGGCAATAATACCAAACATGGAGAGCAAGCCATGGATATCCAATAATAAATCATTAACAATTAAATGTTTAGATGACAAAGTCTGCAATATATATCAAAGTATTATTAAATACAATTATTCATACATTCATATATTAACGTGCTCAATATATTGAAAGAACATCGACAAAAAAGTAAAAAAAGTGACAATTTTAGGATTTCGCGAAGTAACAAAAATATATTCTTACACTAAATTTTCTGAGCAATATATATTATTAGTGATAAATAATATATATATATGTATAATTTATATTATACTATTATATATATAATATATATATATATAATGTATTAGTAATATATCGTGAGTTATTTAGGAACCACAGCAACATAATATACCCTCACCATTATTAAATACATACACCAATTAATACAAATATATATAAAATTGTGTAGGTATGGTGAGCCAGTTTTTATATAAGTACGGTATATATGATAGTTAATATATTATACCTGTAGAAGGGCATGAAAATTAGCCACTGATAGATGAACCGCCTGGGGTGATGGAAAATCGTGCTTCGGGTGTGGAAAAGAATTCGTCTGTCTCATTTCGTTCAGGAGTTGAGAGTCACAATCGGAACGATTTATTATACTCCACTGCATCACTACGTGGACGGCAGTTTGATGTCTAAATTATAATAAAAATAATAATAAGTGAGATAATAATAGTTAATGAATAATAAATAAAATAATACGATAATAATGAATATGAATGAGGTATTAATAATAATATAATAATAATAATAACATACCAATAATAATAATAATAATCGAATAAATAATTAATAATATCACGCAAAATATCAGCAAGTATTCGCAGGTGTATTAAAAAATTAAGGAGAAAGGACACTATTTAAGAGTAACAATAAATTACCTGATCCTCTCTCTCTCTCTCGTCTGATCTCGCTCTATATTATTGTTAGTCGTATATTAATGATACTAAGTATATGAATCATATGATTATGTGGTAGTAATTATAGGCTAGTTAGAAGTATAATATATAGTAAGTAGTGCCTACTATATATAGTACGTATAATATTAGATACTATTCTGATATGCCTGAACTATATTATTACTAGCATCAGTATATATTAGCTATTTATGATCAAGGATTGTATGTTTTGTTCAATTTGACCAGCATATCGGCGCAGCTCCTGTGGGCCGTCTTGGTCTGTACATAAACTTAAATTATATAGTAGTACAACATAATAGAGTATATTATACGATATAATACATTAGTTAAAGGATATTAAGCTCTAGTAAATATTCGGTAGGTTAGTAGTATACGAGTAGTATATATATACTAGTCATGTATAGTAGTATGCAGATGGTGTATAGAGTGTATATATATGATACTATAATTATCTATTACTCAGGTACATATAATATCATGAGGGCATAGATTTACTACGTGGTATGTGATCATATATAAGTATATATATACTAAATATAGTTAGTATGAAACATTAACATTCGGATTTTTAGGGGATAAATAAGGGGGTAAGTGTACCTATTATAACAGTACTATGGCGGACCTACGATAATACTACTAGATGGGTCGTAGGTGTGTGTGTGTGTATGCGTAGTTTGTGCATATATATTTTTTTCTGGGTGTGCAATGGTATGTGTCTTCGCGTATCATAAGTATGCACTGACATTAACGGTTGGGAGTAAATTCTTTCGAAGTGCAACTCTTTTGAGTTTTTGGACGGTATGATTAGTCTCTCCATAAGAATTATATAGTACCTACGGTAATTCTGTATAACTCTATGTATGTAAATATTATTGAAAGGTTCATATATACTATAATATATACAGATATAGAGCTGATATAGCTATAGTAATAAGTATATATTATACGTATAGCTATCTAGAGTAGTAGTGGTTCCATCTATAGATATAGTATAGTATATATACTCGTATCTATAGTAGTATCAATAATATACATATAGGTATACGTTTATTAGCCTAGAGATTGATGTAGCGTATATAATGCCGGTTATGCGTTATAGTATATAGCTTATATTTATAGTATATACGTTAGTAGTATATCTATACATTAGTATGTATAGTATTTATAAGTATAGTTATACAATCAACAGTGGAGGCTGTGTAATATAGTAGTTATATATATATATGAGGTATAGTCTAATGATATAGTTCAATACTTATATAAGGGTTATATCAGAGGCCGACTCTATGCGAATATGGGCTCCGATGGCTACTCGGTGGCTTTTAGCACGTAGTGTAACATTAAGAGACACGATTCAATCCTTTAATAAAATATCATGAATGCATAGATAAAATTCTTATTAATTTTTTCGAGTAAACTTGCTAGAATGAATACAAATATTGATCATAAATAAATTACACATATGTAGAAATTCAGGAAACAAAAAGTGGTAACGTATATCCGCGATATTGATAAGTGCCTTCTTTTCGCAATTCATCTAAAAACGTCGACTATATGGACGTGCAAATTCGAATAGCGGACGATTGATGTTAATCGGTTGGAGGAATTTACATATAATTGTGTGACGCTATTTATGCTCCTCTGCCGCATTTGGCAATCTAATAGTTATTGTTGATGGTTGCCTGATTGTTCTTTAAGTGATGAGCATAATTCGTGTGGGAGGAGACTAAGTATATTTTTATGTTAAACACTCGGAAAAATTATAATTATCTGTATAGGTAGGTATTAGTAATAAATTAATATAAATGTAGAATCGCTATTTATATATACGTTGCGCGGTATATAGGTATAGTAGTAGGATATATATAATATATAAGTATGGTACTTATATTATAGGAGTATGATAGTATATGAATGCGTTAGTAGTATATATTCATGGACAGTAGTTGTATGGGGTATATAATCTAGGGTTAGTAGTCTAGATTAGTTATACGTGATGACGAGAGAGAGAGAGAGAGAGAGAGAGAAGAGAGAGAGAGGAGAACGAGGGTAATGATAATGAGAAGATTGCTGGAGTCGCCGTGCTGAGTCAGTATATATATGTTATTGTATAGATATTATATATATATATAGATATAAGTATATTAATATATATACTAGTATAGTATTTTATAGTCTATGTATATATGGAGAGGTAATAGTAACAGTGCATATACCGATCGTGATACTATACTACTCATACACGATTAAGGATACCTAATTATGGTGGATTATATCTATTCAAATGTATAAGGTTAATATAAATATATATATTATATAATTATAGTATAGAGTATAGGATATATGTTACTGTTGGTTTCTCTTCAAAGCGCATAAATGGTTCAGTTACATAATATAGGTGATAGGAGCGCACTTCCACGGTTCTCTTTTTAATATACATTTAATAAATTCCTACTATTATATGTATATATGTATATATATATAACGCTACGGTACTTATAGTATAGTATAATACCTGGTAGTAGAATTATATATACACTAGTATAGTAGCTATAATAATTAGCTATATACACACTCTTACTATATAGAAGTATTATATATACTAGTATGTTATGATATATTATGTTAGCTATTGTTTGATGATTATATTAATTAACACAAAAAAAAAAAACAAAAAAAGAAAAAAAAAAAAAAATTTTATATGTTATATTAATATTAATAAATATATTATATAGTAATATATAGTAGATATTATATTACTATAGGTAATAGGTATTTTATAATGTTGATAATATATATAGTAAGTAAAATAATATATTAATAATAATAATAATAGATAATTAATAATTAATAATAATAATAATAATAATAATAATAATAATAATAATAATGAAAAGTAACGAAGCTTAGATATCAAGAGAGTTGGTTGCGTGGGGGTTGTTCGAGCAAACTGTGATATGTTTGGGTACAATCTATTGGAAGTGTCATTTCTTTCGTCTCAGGAATAGTATTATGATGTGAGGGTTTCTTCCTAAGTTGGCATTTTAATTTCCATCTGGTTTCAAATGGTGTTTTGTTTTCTCAAAATAATTCGGGTATATTTTGTATTGTTAAACGAATAGATCAGTTTTACGACTTGTGAGGGTGGCTTAATCTTTTCTATTTGTTGCTGGTGAGGCTTTGTTTAGTTTAGGAACGAGTCTTTTTATAAGAATTTGAGTAAATGTGGAGAGAATGGATTAAGGGACATAGACTGCATTTTCATTTACGTGGAGTTTGTGACGAACTTCATCAGGTGAAGGTATAGACTGAGTGTCCTGGCAGGAAAGGTTCTTCAAGTTTGTGTTGTGTAAACCAACTTAATTTCATTGTTGGTTAATTGAAAATTAGTGCTCGGAGTGAGGGTTGTTGATAGTGGTATTTTGTGCAATGGAAGATTGGAATCCAAGGGCTGCTTTTGGAACGTTATTTGAAGAATAGGGTAGGTATAAAGAAATTGGCTGGCAGGCGGGTAATTGTTGCAATAGTTGACTGAGTTTTCACTTAGATTTTGGGAAGAGAAGTTCTAACTGCGTAGATGAAGTTGTGTCGGGGAATTAAACACGATCGGAAGGGAGGGGGACTACTGCAATTGTAGCATAAGATTGCCTCTATCTTGTAGGATATCTGTCTTGGAGCTGGTGGATGGAATGTCTCCTGCTCAATTTTTGTATGGTGAATAACTCCTAAACCTCTTGTTTCGAACAGCTAAGACGGGCCACGTTCAAAGAAGAGGGCACTGGTGATGTCGCCTTCCACAACTTCTTAGAGCAGTGTGGTTGTAGTGATTTTTTTTACAGAGATGATGAGACATTCTTACTCAGCAAGTACTCGGTCAGTATATCGTAACAAAGAATTCTCCTATAGTATTTTCGGGGATGAGCAAACCGATGGCATTTAAAGCAATATCTGTAGCTTTGCAAACCCCTTTTTTAACCTTTGAAAGGTGGATTAAAAAGGTACTAAAGTTCAGGCGCTAGTAAAACGAGGGCTTTGGATACTCTGCAGGGCCGAATTTCCGCGAAGGGTGGATTCACTCTATAAGAATATTTGTAACGGGTAATTGTTATTGCTGCTGGAGGATTGTTTAAAAATGACAGCAGATATCTTTCGTGTTATCTGTTCTATAAAGAATATAGTCTGCCTTTCGATGTTTCTTATTCTACCAGGAGTTTGGAACATAAATAGAGATATCTCCAAGAAACGTAATGAATGACAAGATGGAACTTTGATTTCCGGTATAGCTTTGAACGATGAAGGACCTCATTTTTTCAATACCGTAAACTGGTGTTGGTCCTTCAACTCCTAAACCTTTTTCAGTGGATCGCTAAGATAATGGCTCTTTGCTTAGTAAGAGCTTGAAGGGAGTAGATTAGCATAAGTAATATATCGGGGAATGATGTGTCAGCTGGCAATTTTTCCCGGAGGGGGAGCAGCATTGGAGTAAACATAAATTGAGAACGACTAGGAAGGAGGGCACTTTCGGGAATTGCCCGAACCGTTGGGCACCTGGGGTGTCACAGGCACTACCCATAGCGATGAAATCACTGGGGGGTACGCAAGAGGACTTCTGTCAGGTGTACTTCAATATAAGAATAATAAGCTTAAAATCCACTCTGTCTAGTCTAGGAGTAGGTAGGGACATTAAGCTGGAGGGTGAGGTGTGAACCCGACAGATGGGTTAATTTATGATTTAAAAAAACAACGTATTATGTTTTAAAGGCCACTGTTTTCATAGAAGCTAATCCACAAACTTGCCTTCTCCGCAAATATAAATGACCATTTATTACATGATAAAGACAAATGTAAACAAAGAAGTAAATTAACAGGAAATGGCCACGGAAAACTCTCTTTCCTAAGAAGGGTAGTTCTCTCCCCACAATGGGTCACAAACGTCCACAAACCATAGAACTTCCCCGACCCCCACTCCGTAGGGTAGGCTGTGAATTTGACCTCTGGAAGAGCGCTCCCGGAACTACACGCCGCCGTTTACTCCCGTGTACCGTAACGGAATCTATATATAACATTCACGTTTAGGAGCCGAGATTATACACAAAGTGCACGGACAGCCTTCCTCGAGGTTATACTCAGAAGAATTTCGAGTCCTAAGAATTGCGGCCCAGTCATAGCGCACTAAAAGACCAGTTTTTCTCCTGTACCCTCATCACCGGATGGCCCAAGGGGCTATGATATAAGTTAAAAAAAAAAAAGAAAGAAAGAAAGACCCACCTATCTCCAATTTAAGCTATTTACTCTATCGGAGATGTCACCTACTTTTGTTTCTCCCTTATGGCCCCATGTTGCAGGGAGAGCACTTCGGCGATCAGGATGCACTATTTGATGTCGAGTTATTTCTGGCTTTAATTCTCAGATTTGATGCTCGAAGACTGTATACTGACGCCAAGTTTTTAATGTAATGATTAAATAGTTAACGTCCTTGTATCGCCACCTCAAGTCATAACAGGTACGATGCATTAATCGAATATTTTCTATTTTAGGCAAATAGGGAGATTGTTTTTGAAAATTAAATTTAGCAAACTAAATGTTTGCCAACCAAATTTCATCTCTTCTTTCTATTTCATTTTTGACCGAGTTAAATGAAGTGATCCATACTCTCTAGTCGCTCTCCGGATACGGCATACGAACATCCTGGACTCATGCAAACAAATTGAACGTAAATTGACTCTTTCAAACTTTCATTTTCAAACCAAAGGGTGCGCAATTTCTGTTTAGGTCTTCTATATGTCGTTGCAATTCCTCTGGGTCATGTGAGAAGAAAGCAATATCACCCGCGAAACTTAGATGGCTTAAAGAAGTTCCATTTATCTTCAACGTCTGATCTCAATCCAACTTGCGAAAAACTTCTTTCAGACAGGCTGAGAACAGTACGGGTGAGATTGTATCTCCCGGCCCTACTCGCTTTTCCACATTTATTTTTATTTTATGACCATTAATGCAGATGTTCGAAGCTGCAATTTCGTATATGGATTGAAGCAACAGCAACGCGATGTAAGCAGCGTCCACACCTTGCTTATAGAGTGAACTGAGAATAGCCCGTCTGTTTATTGAATCAAATGCTGTTTCATGATCAATAAAGGTTACATGGTGGTAAAGTATAATATATATATATATATTATATATGTAATATATATATATATATATTATAATAATAGATCTATAATATATATATATATTATATATATATATATATATATAATATACTTTACCACCATGTAACCTTTATTGATCATGAAACAGCATTTGATTCAATAAACAGACGGGCTATTCTCAGTTCACTCTATAAGCAAGGTGTGTAATATTAAGCTATGCTCGCTTATATTTATGTATGTTGGTATGATACCTGGGTTATCAAAACATACAAATTACATATATTATACTATATATATATATATATATTTATAATATATATATATTAATATATCGATGATATATATATATAATATATAAATATATATGAAGTGAGTAATATTTATTTATTTAGTTATATATATATATATGTGTATGTAGTATACTATCTGATGTATAAATATTTACTAAAATATATATATATATATATAATATATATATAATATATATAGTATATACTATATATATATAATATATATATATATAAATATATATATATATATAATTGGAATATATATATATATATATAGACTTAAATAAATCACCTGGAAGATTAGGCATGGAAAAATTGAATAATAGAGGGCATTTTAAATACTATTTCACATATCAATGATACTATAATGTTAAATTTACTGTATCGGTAGATAACTTGAAAGGTTCTTCTTAGCAGATGAAGAGATTCATTTTTGTTGCTAAAATCGTTTTTCTATGTATAAATATGTCTCAAAAAAAAGTTATTATTATACTCAGAGATAAATGTTTTGTATTTTGATATTACGTGATATATATAGATTTTTGTGAACACACATATATTATATATAGGTAATATATATATATATATATAATATATATTATATATATTCATTTATATATTTATTTTATATACTTTATATTTATATATATATATTTGCTCAACTTTTATGCCACGTTTATACTACCTTTAAATTTCAATAAAGTAAATACATTGTGGTAAGGTATATATATATATATAATATATATATATATATATATATATATAAATATATCTATATAATTAATATTATATAATATATATATCTTATATATGTATATTATAATATAATATTATATTATATATATAATATTATATATATATATATATAGTATAATAGATATATATCTATATATATATATATTTATTAATATAAATAATATATATATAATATATATATATTATATAATAATATATATATAATTATATATAATATACATATAGTATATATATAATTTATATAATAATATATTTATATATAATATTAATAATAATATATAATATAGTATTATATATATAAGTATAATAATATAGGTATATATAATATTTATATATATATATATTATAATGTCATTTAATGCTGTTGTAGTTTGTAAGGTAAATCGTGCCATTCGAAGTTGAACAAAATAATTAATAATAATTAATAATAAATCAATAATATAATAATAATAATAATAATATAAAATAATAATCAAGTAATAATAATAATAATAATTAATAATAATAATAATAATTGATAAATAAAACGGAAATAATAGGTTTAAGCAAACATTAGTTGGTTCGAAGTAAAGAGAAACAAAAAATTTTTGAGATAATTTTCTTTAAGTGGCTAGTAATTAAAAATATATTCCTTTAAAGTAAATTCCATAATTCAAACAAGTCTTTCCAACTTTATACAATAAAAAGCGGTCCTCTCTCTCTTCTTCTCTCTTCTCTCGTCTCTCTCTCTCCTCTTCTCTCTGCACTCTCCTCTCTACTCTCTCTCTCTCTCTCTCTCTCTCATCTCATCCTTCTCTTCTCTCTTCTCTTCTCTTTCTTCATCTCTCTCTCTCGTCTCTCAATATTTTCTATTCATTGTGTTCTTCTCTTTCTCTCTCTCTCTCTCTCCCTTCTCTCGTCTTCTTCTTCTCGTCTCCTTCCGAATTTTGATTAGTTCTTTCAGGAGAAAGAGTTCAAACCGATCTCTTCATTCTCTTCTTTGTCTTCTTCTCTTCTTCTTCTTCTTCTTCTTCTTCTTACTTCTCTTTTTCTTCTTCCTCTTTTCTTCTTCCTTCCTTAACTTTTACTCTTCTTCTTGCTGTCATGTGCTTCTTCCTTACTTCTTCTTCTTCAGCTTCTTTTTTAAATATTGATTTTATTATTATATTAATATTATTATTTATTTTATTATGTATTCATTAAAGCATGTGATTATTATATTATTATAATTAATTATTATTATTGATTTTTTATTATTAATTACAGTAGTAGTATGATTTATTTACGGAGTAGGATTAGTGAAAAATTAGATATAAGGGTAGTAGTATAGTGGTTGATCATATAGTGATAAGTATAGTAATGAATAGAGTGAAGAATAGTGTCGTAAGTTAGTAAAGTAATAGAGTCGCTGTAAGTGAGGGAGTAGGTAGTACGTAAATAAAGGAAATAAAAACAATATTTCTACAATATTTAATTCTTTATTTTTATAGTAGAATTTCTTTTTGTGAAATGTATTAAGATATATGTATAGTAGTTATTATAGATAATATTTGATATATATATATAATATATAGTTTATATATATATAGTGGTATTATATTTATTTGTATAATTTTATATATTATAATATTGAATTATCAATAGCCTTTGGTCACTATTTTCGTCAGGATGTAGCAACATTTTTAATGTTGAAAAGCCCGGAACAGCAAAAACTTTCAAGAATTATCTTGTGGCGACGAAGATATCAAATAATAAAAGAAGATAATATAATAAATAAAATATAGAAAATTAATAATAATAAACATATAATTAATTAATAATATATAATAAGTATATTATAATTATAAGTAAATTAGTAGTTGTAATAATCGCAATAATAATAGCAATAATAGCGATCTAACATGAATATATATAATAATAAATAATAAGTGTAATTAATGAATAATAAAGAATAATAAGAAATAAAAAAATAATAATGAAATAATAAATTAATAATATAATAATATTAATAATATCTAATTTAATTATAAAGTAATTAATAATAAAATCAATGCATAATAATGAATATGAATAATAATAATATGATAAATTAATAGAATAAATTCCTTTGAAATGGTTGTAATATTAAGGTTTCTTTCGTAACTGAGGAAAGTATTAAGCAAGAGTGCAGTTTCGAACGAATGTGCAGGGCCAACTTATAGCTCACTCCCCCTAAACAAAGGAAGAGATGCCACCCAGGCCCTTGTCTTTCTAACGTCATAGATGTTAAAATCCCCTGCAGAACCAGATCATATTAATCTCTAACAAATAAATTGGATATACTGAGAAGAGCAAGACGGCTTCCAAGGTCGTCCAAGGTTGAATTTAAATGAAAAATGGGGTAGGAAAGACTCCTCTTTAGCAGGAGCATTTGAGCTACAGATTCCTACCAACGATGGGTCAGATTCTAGGAGGAAGGAACTGATATCAGAAGTCATTAAAGCAAATGATATTTTTTGACAGAGTCCGAATTAATTGTCAGTGACGGAAAAACAAAAGAACCCAATAAAAAAAGAAATGGGTTATCCTCCCAAAAAACGTGATATCGCTTCGTAAAAACACGCCTAGTCGTCGAATAATTATTCCCTGTAACGGTCCATGCTGAATGAAAAAGCATGAACACGAAAGCGTGAATTTTTCCCCTATTTTTTCCATTCCTGATTTGCACTTTCTTTTGACTAAAGAGAGCTAGAAAAATACAATTAAACGTATGGGTTTGGTTGAAAAAACAATTTAGTCGAGAAGTGCAATGGTCTTCATCCCATTAACCGAGATTCTACAAGAAATGAACAAGCTACCGGGATATTAAGGGCTAGACAAAGAATGTCCTTACGAAGTCAGAAGAAGAAAGCGTACGCAAAGTAGCCCCGAAATAGCGAATCCCAGAAAATAGGCGTTCTAGAATAGGGTGGAATGGATGCTGTTAGTATCAACGAAATCATTAATATAGTAAGAACATGATGGGGGATAGATATTGCGGTATGTACAGTAGTTACCAGAAGAGACTATATGGTTAGGCAATGTAGGTCGATAGTTTCCAAGGCTGGTTGAAAAGACCGTGGTCCTATATTCGAGTTAAGATAGGATGGTAGCGTGTAACCAATTCCATTTGTCGTGTATTTGAAATCCTTAATAAGAAGGCAGACATGTTTCGAAAGTGGGGAAGCTATGCTGTGCATAGGCTTATAAGTAAATTGTTAAAGGAATATCAAGGATACAATGAAAAGAGTTAGGAAGATGTCATAGGCTTTGGTAGTGGATAATACTGGGGATGAGGGGAATGTAATACTTACATATAGTATGGCTCAATAAAACACAGATAACTGCTTGAGAGAAATGAATGATTCAACAATAAAGTGTCAATAACTAAGCAGCTAAGGGTAAGCTCACGTCATTGAAAAATATGGTAGTAGATATTCTGGCGCCAACAGTAAGGAAATGATAATGGAGATAATCACTTCATACAATAATACTAACATGGCATGGTTAACAGGTAGATTAGAGTATCATGAAGACTATAGAAATCAATCTAGATAATCTTTTACATGGCAGAAACAAATGTAGCACTCACTACGTAGTGTTTTTTATTCTATGTATTTTAAATGAAAGGACATATACATAGAGAATTCGGATGTAAATGTTTTTTTTAAATATTTTAACAAATTAACGTGGTATGATTTCTATGGTTGAATGCATATGTATTGCATGTAGAAACTTAATATAAAAAAAAACTCGACCATTGCTTTCTATTTATTATATTTTAATTACTTGTATAATTCATTTTGGCAATTTAATAGATGAAATTTTAATTCCCACACATCAAAAACATCCAAATATAACATTAAAAATACTTTAAATTCTCGATATATGGTCTGCTTATATAGTTATTTAACCATATAATATATATATATATATATAGTATATATAGTATTATTATTATATATATAATGAATAATAGTATAGATATATATATACTATATATATATATTATCATATATATATATATATGATTGATATTATAATAATATATATATATTTATAATTATTAATATAAGTATAATATATATATATCTATATATATATATATATATATATATAAATATATATATATATATATTATATATTATGATTATATATATATATAATTATAATATAGTATTATATTATATCATTATATATTATTATATATATATATATTGTATATATATAAATATAGCTATATATTACATATATATTATATGTATTATATATATGTATATATATAAATATATATATAATTATTATTATTTATATATATATTATAATAATATATAATTATTAATATATATATTATATATTTAAGCCTTATATAATACAGGTACAATAAAGGGAAGAAAGATTCACAACAATGGTAAGGTTGGTAATTTGCCTTATCTAGTGAAAATTTAGTACCTCCCAGCACTTTCTTTCACCACTATGTTCTCTTTTTTTGTTTCCCTCAGACAACGACGCCCATTAAAAATAAAAAGAAATATATGATAAACATTAGTTTAATCTATATCACGGTAATGTCTTATGACTCTATATTCATGACATTTATATATTATACAAACATACTAATTGACCTGCACTATAAGTGCAGTGACTGACGAGACCTACATCATGAGGATGAAGCGGAAAAGGCTATCAGTAAAGGGTCAAGATAATGATGGGATATTAACGGGATCGACCGAGCCGGCGGCGTGGTGGAATTATAGATGTTGATGTAAAGTGGATCGATCTCGGCTCCGTTGGATATTATTTAATATCCGTCGGCAGGCTCTTTCTATTAGGAATTAAAAAAATTTCCTTAAATTTAGGTTCATACAGAATAATCCACTTATTAGCTTTAATTTCGTATATAACAATTGTTGTATATATATATGTATATGTAGTGGATAAAAAATGTAGTTTTTTTCTTTTCTTTTACTAAAAGATTCTTTTCACAAATCTTGTAGATCTGATACCGAAATTTTAAACACCTTCAAACTCTTTATAAATTTACTTGCAGAAATACGTTTTATATAACTATGTAAGAGATTTTCTTTCTTGATGTCATTTTATAATTTACTCTTTATAAGTATACATAATATTATGATGGGCAAATATTCATAAAAAAAATGATTAACTTATGGGGTAGGTTCAATGTTAAACTAAAATAATTTTTAAAATTTAAGTTTTGCTCTAATATCACAGGTCAACACAAGTTTTTATTTATATGAGACTTGTTTATGTATTTTGTTGCGCTGAATCAAAAAGTCTCATATTGGTCTTTATCTATCTCTTCCAGTTTTGCTTATTTACATGAAAACGCTGAAAAAATTGACAAAAAAATTATATTTTCCCGTAAACAGCGGCAAAACAGTTATTTATACAAACAGATCATTTAATTAAAAATGTATATCTCGCTTAGTTATAGATGCTCTGAAAGTTTCATATCGATAAGACAAATAATAAAAAGATATCATATCATCAAGATTTTATCGTTCATGCCATATCAGAAACAAAACAAATAATATTTTTTTAGCATTTCATAAATGAAAAATCGCGATATCTATTTTTATTAATTGTCATATCAACTGAAAGTTTCAGAGCATGTATTATTGGGTGATATATACATTTTTTTTATTTTGCCGCTGCCCATCAAAAAAAAAATATTTTTTGGCAATTTTTTTTCATTTGAATAACGTCAAAACTGGATGAGATAGACAAAATGCCTAAAAAACAAGTATTGGGTCATAGATGACCGAAAAAACTTAAAATTTATTTGCCTATGTTGTTTATACAATTCATCTGGGTTTTTATTAAATTTCGGAGTAGATATTATTGGTCGAGTTACAAAATTTCGATTTAGAGCACTTTCCTGTATACTCAACCCTTTGAAATCTAGCCCCAATATGAAATGACGATTTTGAGAGGCTCTATCTCAAAAAAAAAAAATTTAGTATTTTAGATGTACACACTAGATAAAAGTTTAATGTTTATACCACATTAGCTACTCTCAAGCCATTTTCAAAAATAAAATTTACCTCCTTGTGGACTTTTTTATGTTTCGTATCTCTGGAAGAGGAGGTGAAAATTGCCAAAATTGAAAATTTTCTCTCATTTTTTTTACTACTTTTCCAATTTTTATGAAATTTTCAGAGTATATTAAATTAAACGAGTTACATATTTTTTAGAACATTTTTTTTTATATACCAAATAGGACCTCTGGGAACATAATTGTGCTTACTGTTTCAAATTTAACATTTAGTTCCCAGAAGTAAAATGATTGAGAATGTAGAAAACGTCTAGATTAAAGCTGTTTAACTCGTTAAATTCTATTTACTCATAATTTCATTAAAAAAAAACTTGAATGAATATAAGAAATATTATTACAAATTTTTAACTTTTGATAAAAAATAATTTCTACCCTCTAACAGAAATAATAGTAGAAAGAGAGATTTTCTTACTTTTGGATACAAGATATAAACCCAATACATTTAATTAAAGAAGATCTAATAAGCTTCATACATTTATGGAAGTTTTGCAGCTCACCCAATTATATATCTTCACCAAATATTTTATAAAAATCATAATGAATAATAAAATAATAATAAAAAACATTTTCAATTTAGACATATTTTTTTGAGTTCAACAAATAAATTTATAAATGTTTCAATTTTTACTGTTTAATTAATAAAACAAAAGATTCTTAATCATAAACTAACTGTTAATTACAGTAATTTATTTCTTTTTATAATTTTAGAGAGTAAATATTTATATAAGTTTTTAATTTAACTATATTAGTTAAATTTATTTCAGACTAAATTTATTAAATTATCAAAAGTTTAAGAATGACAATATGTGATGCAAAAATAGAAGTGGTTCAGTTTCTCAGGTAGGAGTCTATTTCCTTTTGAGCTGTAGATAGTGTCAGCAGGGTTAAACATACACTCACAGAAGACGTTCGATGTGGACGAGCATAAGCATTTATTTAAAATACTTAGTGGCTAACTTGTAAACTAATGGAGTAGGAAAGCTGAAATGCATTTATAGTGGAAAGGTATGTTGTTATATAAACTTAATAACAGGTTAAACAGGTAATTTGAAATTTGGAATAATAGACAAACACCTTCGGTTGGCTGGATATCCAACATCCGGCCGGAGCAGAATTTTTCAGGCTAGATTATCCAGTCTCCGGCCTCCACCCAAAGATATGGTTGAAGTTACAACACTAGAATCAGAGAATCATTAATTATGAGTTTTTGAAATTAAAATTTAATTTTTTTAAGACATAAAAAAAAAATCAATTTTTAAAACTATGAGAAGTTTTGCTATGTAACAAAACTTTTATATTCTGTTTTCTATGGAAAATTAATTGTGCAGTCATACACCCTAAGATTTAACTACACATGAAAAAAAATGAATTTATGAAGCACGCGTCCAGGTCAGTCATTTACCCGTAGAAAAGGGACAACTTTACTTAGCTTTCAGAAGGAAAGCCCTCAGATGTTTCCTTTTCTTCTCATGAATTAAATGTAATTAAGTTGTACATGCTGATTCCAAGACCGGTATAAAGAGGAGATTTGTGACAACAGTCCTAACAAGGCTATTGAATAAAATAGTTTTTGCTCATGAAACGATGCAACCAACTTCCGAAACCGGCCGGAACTTGGGTAAACGAACAGATAAGCTCTAAGAGAGGAAGTCTGGGAAATGTTTTCCACAATAGGACAAGTTGGAAGAATATGCTCGCTACCTGACAGACATCTAGCCTAGATGAAGTCTAGTGGATTGAAACGCTACAACCAGCTTCCAAAACCGGTCAGAGCTTAGGTAAACGAACTAAATATGCCAAGTTGGAAGAATGTGCTCGCTGGTTGACAGACATCTAGTCTAGATGAAGTTTCAATATATATATATATATATATATATATATATATATATAATATATATATATAAATATATATATAAATATAATATATATATAATATATTATATATATATATATATATATATATATATATATATATATATATATATATATATTATATATATATATATATAGTATATATATATATATATATATAATATATATATAATCTGTTTTTCATAAACTGGCCCATTGAAAAGTGATGGGTAAAAAGCAATGAGAGAAGATTCAGAAGACGAAAATAAAGAGAAGAGAAATGCAAACCTGAAGAAGAAAAGGCGAAAATTTTTAAAAGTTTTAGTTCTAAGCAGGGATGGCAAGTAAAAAATCAATTGATATAAATCAATTGATTTTTTTCCCTGATTTTTTGCTCCAAAAATCATGATTTTTTGTTTTTTTTGGATTTTTTGCTTTTTTTACTATAGATTTTTATTTTTTTTTATATTTAACGTGAATTTAACTTCAATAAGAAATAAAAAATTAAAAAT
>JABUQX010078647.1:22500-51169 GCA_015478945.1 Trachelipus rathkii
TGGTTATCAGATCAACAAGCTATTTTTCAGGGCATTTGTAGTTGGGGGAGATATGCATTTTTTATTTAAACCATTTTTTTTGGTATCTGTAACAGTTTTCCCTCCGGGTATGGAACAAATTTAAAAAAAAAAAATATTGGAAATTTAAATTTTTGTTTGTTTTAGTATTGCTGTAGGTACTTAGTGGATGAAGGGTATCACCAGCCTCCACTGAATGTTGAAACCCTTATCCCAGCCACAAGTACCCCTAGCACGTACACGACCTGGTTCTCGGAAATAGTTGTGGGTAGCCAAAGATAAAATGGTCGTAAAGTTTACTGCAACACGTAGGAGGTGAAGCAGCGCTCACCTTACTTAAACGATTGTAGCATAAAAAACAAATATTGTATAAATAAATAAACAACATAAAAAATAAATGATAGTGAATGAATGGTTGTTAGCTCTCCCAAATGATGTTATGGTTGTTAGCTCTCCCAAATGATATTATAAAAAATATAAAATAAATGATTGCTAAAATAGACTCAAAAACAGACAAGGATCGGTCTCCATTAATGAATAATATTTGTAATATCATTCACGAGAAATAACCCTCAAGATATCGTAATAAGAACTATAAGTTCAACCTCCTTTTATCTATTAATATATATATAATATATAATATTATAAATAAATATTATATAATCTATATATATATATATATATATATATATATATATATATATATATATATATATATATATATATATATATATATATATATTATATATATATATATATATATATTTGATTAAAGACGTGGGGAAATCTAATTACACCCATAATTTCAAGATCTATATTTAATTAAATGACAAAAAACAAAGATTTGGTTTTTACGTATGATCCTAATGTGGAAACGAGCCTTGTCGTGGCTATTGTCTTACCACAATTTTGCAAATGATGGTGCCACCTAATCAAGTCAGCTTGAAGAGTTTTCCCTTTCAATGACACCACAAATGCAAAACCATAATAATCTTATTCTTATAACTACAACTATATAGTTAACAAGTTAGCTATACCAACCCATGATGAGTACTTATAAAGAATCAATACGCCTTGAATAGCCAGAAAAAGGATGAGATAATAAAGATTGAAACGTAGATCAAGATAGAAGTATGTGCTTTTATTAATATTCACTGGTGAAGTTTTCAGTTAAAATGCCTCTACTTGGAAGTAGGAAGAGAATGTTGTTATCACACTCTAAAAACTTGTATCACGTCTTCTAATGCAAATTATATATTATATTAAATATCAAAGGAAGTTTGACAAGACGGAAGCCAAGCACCAGCCTAAAAAGGGGGGTAAATAAGAATGAATTCTGACAATAATTTACGTTAATCATTAACAAAGTTTTAAAAAATATATATCTGTATACTCATTACTTGCAGGAATGAATAGCGATCATAAGCTATTCACAAAAATAAATTAATAATTATGGACTATAATAATGTTTGCAACTTTAATCAAATCAATAATAAAGAAAGTTAGAATATATGAATATAATATATTTTATGAATATACTACAATATAAGAATATTCTATATTCTGTGAATATTCAATAGAAAATATATATAATAATAAACCTATTTAAAATATAAATATAAAAACAATAATATAAAAATACATATTAACTGAATCAAATCGCTACTCCCATATAAAAATATAATATAATAATATACTTAACATTTATTATTAATGAAAATATTCCATCTCAAAATCTAAAATTCCCAAAATCAAATTTAAATCAAAATTTAAATTTTTAGAATTTAAAACTAAACACAATTTAAGATTTAATTAAGATTTAATAATAATAAAATAATCAATCATAATAAAAGAAAAAAATACTATAATTTTAATAATATCATTAATACTTTTAATAATAATAAAATAATATTAATACTAATAATAATAAAATAAAATAACTATAATAAAATTCAATTTCAAAAAACATTTTATTACAGGACTAGCGTAGTGCAATTTTAATCATTTTAATAACATAGATACACACATAATAGTTAATATTTATTATTACAAGCTTTCAATTATACAACCCAAAATCATATAAAAAAAGGCAAAAAGTGTAATTTCTCCTTTAACTATCTGAAATGGGCCAACTCAATCGTGCACACAGATCCGCTTTAATGTTCTGCTGGAGGACTTGAAAAAATAAATAAAATACATACTTTTAATAAAAATAATTAGTTAATTAGTTAATTGAAACAAAAACGCTGTTTTGTTAGTAAATTTCCATCAGCTCCCTCCAACTCATTTCAACTAAAAATGATAAATAATTAATGCATACAGAAGCATATTAATAAAGAACCAAGAAAAGTTACTGAAAGTAATGAAAAATGAGTCTTAATAATGAAAATAATGACTATACACGATTCACAAATTATTAACTAAAGGTGTGTACATACCACGCCAATTCCTGTACCCACTTACAATAATTAAATAATAATAATAATAATAATCAATAATATAATAATAATCAATAATAATAATAATAATTAATAATAATAATAAAAATAATAATAATAATAATTAATAATAATAATATAATAATAATAAATAATAACTAATAATAATTAAATAATAATAATAATAATAAATAGTAATAATATAATAATAATAATAATAATAATAATAAAACAATAACAACCTAATCATAATAATAATAACATAATAAAAAATAAAGATAATTAAAAAGAAAAAAAAAATACAATATCAACATAAATAAAATAACAACATAATAATAATTCACAAATCACATAATATTTAGTAATAATCATAACCACAATTACCACTATTAAACCATAATAATCACAAACATAACTCCCCATTTTCAAATTACAACAACAATATATCATATTTCAATGATATCATATTACAATAAAATAATAATAATAAATAATTAATAATATTCAATAATAATAATAATAATAATAATAATAATAATAATAATAATAATAATAATAATAATAATAATAATAATAATAATAATAATAATAATAATAATAATAATAATAATAATAATAATAATAATAATAATAATAATGAATGTTGGATATTATTTAATATAAATAATATTAAAAAATATATCGTTGAGGGTTTATATTTATAAAATATCATAAGAAATTGATTTAAAATCTCTACGTTGCACGTACATGTGGGACTTATTTTAAATATTCCTGTCAGCTGACTTGACGCGTATCTGTATATATTAATCTACAATTAAATATTATTATTATTATTATTATTATTATTATTATTATTATTATTATTATTATTATTATTATTATTATTATTATTATTATTAAAATAACGAACAAAACAAAAAAAAAACCACATTATATTATTATTATTATTATTAATTATTATTATTATTATTATTATTATTATTATTATTATAAGAAAAAGTGATATTAACGTTATTCTTTTTGTAATGAAAGTGAAATTATTGTCATTAATTATCAAACGAGAATAAAAGTTTTCGCAAAACTCCGATTATGTATGATCGATATGAACAATATCGATTGTCGATATTTTCTCATAGTAATATTAATACAACGATTAATCGATATTTTATCGATATAATCAAAATATAATCGCCACTAAATTTTTTAATTTTTATGTAATTTCAATGGAGGATTTCTTTTAATGTATTAAAAAAAAAAAAGTATGAACAAAAAGTATGTTGTTTGTTAAACAGGGGCAATATTCACTAAAAGCGTTTGTAAAGGTTTTATTTAATCAATAGTTTATTCGGAATTAGAGGAAAGTTAGAGAGTTTTAAAAAGTGAGTCAAAAATCTAAGTCGTCTAAGTTGTAACTGCTTCCACGACTTCTATCGATGTTCCTTATTGGATTCTTTTTAGAAAGAAAGCATCATTTTTACAATCGAAGAATGTTATCTCGTAGTTCGCAAAATTGAAAGTTTTCAGAACAGAGTATAAACTTCTAATTTCGTGGGGATAGATAGGAGATAACTTACGAAACCTAAACAAAAAATTTTTCACAGCTGTCTCCTATCTCACACTCACTAGCACTTTGTATGAATCCTATAGCGAATCCACACAAAACGCAAAAGCTATAAGCCAGCTGAAAAAACCTGTTCACCAGAAAATTAGTCTAATAATTTCGGACAAAGGAGAGAGAAACCAGTTCCCTAAGCTAAGCTGAAAATGAGAAGGGTTAAGCTAAATGAAAAAAGTTGGAGTATTCTATTCCAGAAATAAAGGAGGACAAAAAAATACATTCCTAGCTATCAGCCCGGTCTCGTTACAATATAAGTACTTCTATAGAAAAAAGAAAAATATAACCATCGTAGAAAAAAAGATATACACTTTTTTGTCTTTTCCAAAATAAAAAAAAAAAAAGAATGGAAAAGACCTTACTGGAGCCGAGGCAATCTTCTGAGAAGCAATAGTCCTAAACGGGAGACTTTCATTATAAAAACAAAAGCGATCAAAAATATTTTCTACATTAAATTGCCTTTATTAATTAATCTGGTAGCTTCTGGAAGTTCTGAGTCGAACGAACAAGTCGGGATACAAGCAAATGGGAGATCTAAGAAGGACATTGTTCGTAGGCAACATATATGACAAGGAATGAGGCCCATCGGACGGGAGCAAGAGTTTATAGCCTTGATGACTTTAGCAAAAAGCTGTTGCCAACAAGTATAAAGCCCTAATTACAATTTATTCATTAAACTATGAATAAATTGTCAGGAATTACTTTAAAAGTTGTTTAATATAATCGTTAATTATAATTAGCGATCAAAATAATACACAAAAAGTCTCGACTATCAAATAAACTGACAAGACAATTTCCAATTTAAAAAAAAAAAAAAAAACATTTTTTAAAAATTAGTTAATGCCCAGAAGCAAAACTATTGCATATACAGAAAAAAAATTATCTAAGTATAAAACGTGGATCTTCCCCAACTACAAATACCCTGAAAATTTCATGTTAGGTTAACCAGAAAAAAAAAATTGTCGCAAATTTTTATTTTTCAAAACCAAAATAAAGTTGGGTTCGGAATTCGGTCATTTGTTGGGATCTGGTGCTAAATGTCAAAAAAGCGCTTCTGACATTCTTTGGGTAATATGACTTTTACCTTTAGGTAAAAAATTGTAGGACGTGAACTCCCAAATGTCACAACTTTTTTAGGATTATTTCCGGAATTTTTTTAAGTGTTTTCTTCTTTGTAGCTCATTTCACATACTTCATGTAAGTATCATGAAAATCGAAAGGGTGTCGTATAATATATATATATATATATATATATATATATATATATATATATATAAGTTGTATATATAGTTATATATTATATAGATATATATATTATAGATATATATATATATATATATATATATATATATTATATATATGTTATATATATATATATATATATATATATATATATATTATATAATAAGTTATTATTATATATATATATATATATATATATATATATATATATATTTATATATATATATATATATATATATATATATATATATATATATATTATAGCGCATAGAGTTTGAAAGCTTTCTTTTCCACAAATATGAATAATAAAAATTGGTGTTGCAAATAAAGTCACGTAGGATTTGATTTGTTCAACAACCAATTTATTTTCAATTTATTTTACATGTTTTAAAATAATTATTGTTGTATTAGCATTGCAGTGCTACAGTTACTGAAGCCCATGTCCTTGTGGAAAAATAGATATTTTTAGACATTTTTTTATTTTTTGATAACTTTGAAAACTCAATTTATAAATATATCGATATATCGATCGAAATCTTCCTTGTGTAATTTACTGCACGTTGTAATGATAATTATGTTGCACATGGTTTAAGAAAACACCAAAATGCTGGTATGGTTACCTGAGCATTATATGCCCTATCTTCCCATCTTTATACAACTCAATTTGTGTGATTTTTTCCAATATTATAAAATATAAAAATGCCATCTCGGATTTTATTTAACAAATTCTTTAACTTCACGAACAATGATTATAAATTGCTTTAAATATTTAAAACGATAGCAGTATTATTATTATTATTATTATTGTTATTATTATTATTATTATTATTATTATTATTATTATTATTATTATTATTATTATTATTATTATTATTATTATTATTATTATTATTATTATTATTATTTACAAACCTTTTCCAATTTCCTACATTTAATAGAAAAGCACAAGCCAATTATCAACACCAAATACAATGAAATGGAAAATTTTTTGAACATATTTTAGGTTTGGCTAGATAGAATCTCTCTATTGATATATTTATTATTTAAGGATTTTAGATTTACGTTAGTTATTCACATTTATATTTAAATAACATTTATTTTGTTTCATCAATTGTTAAATTAGTCTTGAACTCGTCTCTGATAATGCCTGAAGTGGCCAGGCGAAATATTAGATTAAAAGTTCAGAAAGCGGTTGTTCTATTTTATTCTAGAATAGTCCTTAAAAAAATCAATCATGAATCGGTTGATACCTTAGGAAATTGGGAAAAGGTTTGTAAATTTCACAATAATAATAATAAGCTAGGCCTTCGTATTATTGTTATATTATTATTATTATTATTATTATTATTATTATTATTATTATTATTATTATTATTATTATAATAAAGACATAATAATAATATAATAATAAAGACAATAATAATAATAATAATAATAATAATAATAATAATAATAATAATAATAATAATAATAATAATAATAATAATAATAATAATAATAATAATAATAATAATAAAAACCTACTTTGCTACACACATACAGGATTATTGTGACGCACAGACAATAATACACACACAATAATAATAATAATAATAATAATACACACACACACACACACACACACACACAGCCAATAATATTAATAATAATAATAATAATAATAATAATAATACACACACACACACACACACACATAATAACAATAATAATAATAATAATAATAATAATAATAATAATAATAATAATAATAATTGGCAATTTGTGATCTCATTTAGTTTGGTGGGAAGCTCTCGCAACGGCTCCTCCCCAAGTGGAAGGTTCTCTTGAAATCCTTCTATTCCTTAAATATCAGATTATATATAGAAGAGAAATGATATTAACTAATAGTCTTGTGTTATTAATTTATCGATGATACCATATTCTAAAGATATCTTCGAATGTAAAAAAAAATGATGGTTAAGTGACAGAAAATGTGGATTGGAATGTTCAATATGGTAAGAAAATATTTGTATATTTAAATTAATAATTCAAAAATCTAATTGTTGGAGATTTTATAGGCATGCAATTTCTGGGTTTAACTTGGAAAGAGTACTAATTTAAACTATATATATATATTATATATATATATATATCTCAAATAATATATATATGTTAAGTTAGTTAAGGTTATTAAGATATATATATATATATATATATATATATATATATATAGTGATAGTATAGTTATATATATATATATATATATATATATATATGTATATATATATATGTATCCTCAAAACACGAAGTAAGTATATGAGTATATACATATATATATATATATATATATATATGAAAGAAAGAGTAAATATATATATATATATATATATATATATATTATTATTATATATATTTAAATATATATAAACAATTACATCTGTTCATATATATATATATATATATATAAGGTTATGTATATATATATATATAGGAAAGATATATTTTAAATATATGTTGCTATATATATATATATTTATATATATATATATATATATGGTTATTATATATATATATTTATATATATATATATATATATATATATATGTTAATGTTATCTTATAATAAAGATATATATATATATATACATATATATATATATCTATATATCTATATATATGGTTATATATATGAAAAGTCGGTATATATATATATATAGTTATTATATATATATATGCGGTTATGTATATATATATATATATATATAGTATATTAAGTATATATATATATGGTATATATATATATATATATATTCGCTGGGGTACCTAAAGAATACACTTGGGTAGTAGTTTGAAGTGCTATGCTATATATATAGTTAGTTAAGTTATATATATATATATATATATATATGATATATATATATGTTATATATATGTTTATTATAGAGTATATATATATATATATATATATATATATAGCTAACTTATCAAAGTCAAAAACATGTTTTAATAATTATAATACGTACCTATTTATTTGTACGATGAAAAGCTTGTTTACATATATTTACCAAATACTTAATTTTAAATCACATTCAATTGAGTAATTTCTTAGGCTTATCATTTTTTTAAAAATAGAGCTGTTTGTTTTTATAGATGTTTTTAAAGCTTTTTTTTAATATAAATTCTACACTTACTCCATTATGCATTATTTCACTTAATTTTTTATGTATATAATACTAAATACCACTCATTTAAATAAAGTTATATAAAAATTAATATTCAATATTGTAGAACAATTGTATACATTTATACAAAATTTCTAAACAAACTGAGCCTCAAGTCACGCATTTCGTAAATATAAACGGGAAGAGAACGAAAAGTTTCATATATATATTATCGATTATTATAGTAGGACAGACTAGCCCGCTGCCTTATAAGTTGACGCAAACAATGACGTCATTCGTCTGCCCGGGGCAAAGATTTTTACCCTACCGTAGAGTAGAGCGAGAATTTCAAATGAATTCAATTATTATTAGAGCTATTATTATTGTGGTTGTTTTTCTTTAATTTATGGATGAAAAATAGCTTTTTTTAACTTTTTATATAAAAATTTTAATAATTTAGTATACTTTTACAATTTAATTTCAATTATTTAAAACCTAAAAAATATTGGGTAGGAGCTACCTACCCGGCCTACCCTATATACGTCCCTGGATATATATATAGAACGATAGGCTTTGAATATCAAATGGACAATTTTTGGTTACCTCTTATTTTTACCTTTTATGCCGGAGGAAGAGAAGAGAAGAGAAGAGAGAGAGAGAGAGAGAGAGAGAGAGAGAGAGAGAGAGAGAGAGAGAGAGAGAGAGAGAGAGAGAGAGAGAGAGAGAGAGAGAGAGAGAGAGAGAGAGAGAGAGAGAGAGAGTTTATTTTAAAGTTCAATAGTTTACGCACAAATTGGGTTGCGAATGCTATAAATAATTTAGAAGAGAATTATTGATTAAATGACCATCTACTGAGAAGCTATTGATTTCTTTTTATAAATAATAATAATAATAATAATAATAATAATAATAATAATAATAATAATAATAATAATAATAATAATAATAATAATACATAATATTTTCATCACGTCAATTTAGCTATTTTACTAATCCAAGTCTATTTGTTTGCTTTTCTTTTTCTTTTTACTGTCCTTCTCTAGTTTCCTTAATGAACGTCTTTTATAACACTATGTAAAACATATTTTTTTTGTCTTTTTGGGTCACAACTATACTTATTTATACTTAGAAGGAAGAAAAAAATGGCATAATGTTTCTCCAAACTTGATTATTTTGTATTCATGGTACGCCAATGATATTTTACAAATTTTGAAAATTCCGATGAAAAATTAAGTAATATGTTTTTCGGTTACACAAAGTAGAAATAAACGACATATAACTCAAAAGTATCATTTATTTATTTTTATTTATACAACAGAGACCTCAAAATATTTAGAAGTGAGAAGTTTTTCCTGGATTTACACTTATACGGTGTTACTCACAGAATCAAATCCCAAAATATAGTCTCCATCATGTTTTCATTGTCCTTGGTAGTGGCGTTCAAAGTCCAGAATATCCAATTGACCATGCTCCTCTGAGCACGTCTCCATGTTCTCCCCTTAAATATAGCAAGATGAACATTAAGGATATGGACTTTGAGGGAGATCCTGCATGCCATTCTGTTGCAGTTCCTGACCACAGTACGCACAACAAGTCTCCTCATAGTTTTCGGCCTTGTGATTCCCAAGGAAGCCACGAACCACTGCAACAAATCGGTTCCATGCTGCTTTTTCAGCTTCTTCGGGGATTCCTTGTACTCTATGAACCTTTTTATTTGTGATCCGACGAAGACACCGGCTTTGACCTTGCCTCAGACATCTTAGGTGCTAGAAGCTATACAGGTAGATTAAGGCCGAAGACTACGAGATCAGAGCTGTAAATGAACCGTTTCCTCTGCGAGGCCTAATTATGTGTAGTGGAGGAAACAATATTTGGGGTTCAACAGAGGGTCCCATTTTGACATTCTCCCTACACTTAACTCAGTCCGATGTAGCCAATCCAGCCTTTGGTGATGTTCTGTAGAGGCCCTGCTGCCCCAGAGACAAAGGTAACATGGAAACTTTTTAAAGCCGCTTCCATAAGGAAGGCTACCAGTTTGAAATCTCTGATAACTTCCCAATTGTGTTCTTCATATTTCAAGACATTTAGGAATAGCATCATGCTGCTGCGTTCCTCTTTCAGCTCCATCGAGTGAGCCAAGGGAAGAGATGGATACATGTTCCCGTTATGAAATAACACAGCTTTGAGACACTTTTCGAGCTATCACGAAGAGGCGCCACTCGCAGGGTCAACAGGCAAATTCCAAATGCCTCAAACAAACCTGCCACATTGTGGCAAAAGCATAGCCCATCTTGACTGGTGAAAAAATTGAAAAAGAGTGGTGACGTTTTCTCTGACTTGCGACTTTCACACTTTCATGTAACAAATTCCACTGCTTGAGCCTCGACGTCAAAATCTCGGCATTGGACTTTGTGAGACCAAGATCTCTGATCAAGTCGTTGATGTCTTCTTATTGGGAAAATATGGGTTTCCTTCTTCAGCTCATTAGATAGAAAATGAACGACATTATAACACCTGACTCGCAGTGTTAAGATGGCCCTTTGGAGGAATGGGTACAGGGAGCTCAAGAGAGTGTGGCACTTGGGCAATGGATGACGGAATGGTCTGGGTATATGATAGCGGATGCATTTCTGCCAGCTCGAAACTTGGACGGGTCCACCAAACAGAAGAAGCAATTGCTGGATTGGTTAGCTGGCTCTCTCCAAATTCGTGGGATTGCAAATTTAAAGGCCTGTTTTCCTCTATGTATCAACCTGCGAAGAAAAAAAAGTTTACAAATTTAAATATCTTCAATTTTTATTATTAAAAATATATTACATAAACTCAAACTTTCACTCTCTCTTAAAGATTACGGTGCCATCAAATCAGCAATAAAGCAAAACCTGCTCTCCCATATATTAGTTATACATATTATATATATATATATATATATATATATTATATATATATATGTTATTTATTATAAGAAAATATATATACATATATATAAGGTTATTATATATATATATATTAGTTATTATAAGTTAGTAAATATAGATATATGTTGTTTATAGCATATATATATATATATATATATATTATATATATATAATATATATATACATATTATTATATATAGTATAGTATATGTATATGTATATATAAAGATATATATATATATATATATATATATATATATATATATACATTACTGTCTCCTTTGCAAAGTTCGCAGGTTCAAAAATGAGGTGCCCATTGGTCTTACTTCAACAGGCATGCCACACAACATACATCTTATAGGCCTACACTGTCACATTTAAGTTCAGATGTATATAATAGGATTCTTTTTTCACTCGTGTCTTCATATATTCACCTCAGACATATCAAAAAGCGTCTGCTTGATATTTGCAACCTCTTGTTGCCATCTGTGCTGAATGTACCTATATCAAAGACAATGTATCTCCACTTGAACAGCTACTAGAAGACTGATGAACTAATCAACTAACTATATTGATATTTGTGCTTACGTTCTCTGCATTTATTTCGTCAACTAAGTTGCCAGAACGTTTAAGAAATAAAAATATGTCATGTATTTAAAAAATATTAATTTTCTCTAAAATGTAAATAGATCAGTTTGAAAACAGCGATGTCAAGGTAATAAAAGCAAAGTTTGAGGGGAATAATATTATTTTTCTTTGCTTTCTACACAGAAGCTATTAGGAAATAATGCTTTTAAAGCAAAGACAAAAGATTTCATTTTATGCACCAAAGATCTTCATTCAGTAAAATAATCTATAGATAATTATCAATAAGAACCTAAATTGTTTGTCCTAAATATTTCCATATGCTTAGGTATCATCATATATTGAGAAAACTATTCAAAATTTATAACATAATCTGCCACTAAATATCATTTGAAAGCAAAGCAAACCATTCCCCAGTTGATTTTAAGTCACATCAAATCGTGAAACATGAATGCAACAAAAGAACATTACCCTCCTCAATGGATCTTATTAAAATTAGCAAATAAGTGGCAATCAATAACTGCCCTTAGCACTTGTAAAATAAAGAAAGGATTAGATGTATAAAAAAGTTTCTCAAATTGCTAGTAGTTTTTGTTCTCTATTTTTTTGTTTTTTTTTTGTTTCAGTGTTTAGAGAATTGCAAGCGAAGTGCTTCAAAAATTCCAATAAATTCAAAGGGGGCTAAAATTCACAGATTAAACACCAGAACTAATAATTCAGTATTAAATAATAATAATAATAATAATATAATAATAATAATAATAATAATAATAATAATAATAATAATAATAATAATAATAATAATAATAATATTAATATTAATATTAATAATAATAATAATAATAATAATAATAATAATAATAATAATAATAATAATAATAATAATAATAATATTAATATTAATATTAATATTAATATTAATATTAACAATTAATAATTGTAATAATATATATAATAATAATGAATAATAATAATAATATATAATAATAATAATAAATATACTACTACTATACTACTACTATACATACTACTTAACTACTAATAATATAATAAAATAATTATAATCAAAATCAAATTAAATCAAAATACTTTATCTCTCATATGGATTAACATAGTTATTGCTTACATAATAATAATTAATACATAGGAATATTAGACGAGAAAAGGGCCTACTAAGAGGGAACGTTTCGTTCATTGAGCCAAATAAATAATAATATAATAATAATAATAATAATAATATAATAATCAATAATAATAAATATAATTATAATAAATAATTAATAATAATATATAATAATAATAATAATCATATAAATAAACTAAAACTAACAGTAATAATGATGGTAAACATTTCACATTAATCAATTCTATTATAATCAGTAATAATAATAGTAATAATAAATAATAATAATAATATAAAATATATAATAATAATAATAATAATAATAATATAATAATAATAATAAATAATAATATAATAATAATAAATTAATAATAAAATAATTATAATAATAATAATAATAATTGTAATAATTAATAATAATAATAATAATAATTAATAAATATAATAATAAATAATAATAATAATATAATAATTATAATTAATAATAATGAATAATAATATATAATTAATAATAATAATATAATAATTAATAAAATAATAATAATAATAATAATAATATATTAATAATAATAATTAAAATATAATTTAATTATAATAATAATTTAATATAACATATAATTAATAATATAAGATATAAGTGCTACTATACAATAATTAAATAATCAATAATATTAGATATAATAATATATTAATTAAGATATTAAATAATAATAATAAAATTTATATAATTATATTAAAATAATAATATATAATATATATAATAATAATTATAATTAATTTTGAATAAGAAGCTTCCCAAACTACAACAATGATCAGTTCAATTTCTATGCACCTGTTAGGAATATTAATAATATAATAATAATAATAATATTAATAAATATATAATATAATATATAATATAATAATAATAATAATAATAATAATAATAATTAATAATAATAATATAAATAAATAGATAATATAATTTTATTAATAAAAATAGGAATACAAAAATAATAATAGTAATAATTTAATAATAATTACCTACTTTAAATACTACATCTAAGGATATATATAATATATAATATAATAAGTAATATATAATAATAATAATATAATAATCAAAAATATATAGATAATATAATATATAATATATAATAATATATAATATAATAATGAAATAATAATAATAATAATAATAATAATATAATAATAATTATAAAATTAATAATTTTATAATAAAAAATAATAATAAAAATAATAATAATAATATATTTATTTATTTTATTATATTATTATTATTATTATTTATTATTATATTATTATTATATTATTATATTAATTATAATATTACATGGTTAATGTCATAGGCATCAACCCTATCAGCAATTGAATTTGTAAAATTCTAAGAGAAACTATGAGAAGTACAATTGAATATTAAATAATCCTAATATGAATCACACCATCCGTCCGTAGAATCTTGAATATGACAAACGATGGGTAGGTAAAATGATCCTCGTGTAGTTAATTTAGAAATAAGAAGCTTCTGATATTTCTCGAAAACGACCCAATGGGTGAATGACTCCTGAGCAAATTTTTTAGGGAGATTATTCCACAATTCTATGCCCTTAAATGAGATGGCCCTCCGAGATTTCGTTAGGGATTAAAATTTTGCTTTTTGTCCTAAGTAAGGGAATTCGTTTATCGGAGATTTGTGTTGTTTTCGAAGTTTGGTTCCTATACAATTATGTTAGTCAAAAGAATCATTGTTGCAGTTCTGTTTTGTGGATTTAAAGATTATGTGACTACTTACTGGTAAGGGTGTATAATATCATATTGAAGTTTTAATGTAAGACTAAATTTTGAATGTGGGGTTTGTGTGTTCAACATGGTAGTTTCTTGGGCCCTGATATTTAACACGAATTATTATTATTTTTTTTTTTTTTGCATATATCGATTCAGCGGTTGTAGCAGGTATTTCACTTGCTACAATCCCCAAACTGAAATGACGTAGTAGAGTAGGTGAGGATTATAATCAAGACGTTTAGTAAAGGTTTTTTTAAAAAAAAATATTTTGGGAACAGAAATTCCGTTTATTTTAAGGTATATGCATAGCTAAACATAGGATATGTTTGCTAAATGTGGGACTTTATTTATGTGCTTTTGAAAAGAAAGCCTGTCATCAAAAGATATTATCTACTTTATTATATTATATTACTTGGCATGATTACGATAGCCGAATTTTATAATATTTAATATCTTTTGCTCATTACATTTAGTTGAACGAGGGTTCTTTTTGGATTTTGTTATTTATTATTAGTATAATTTTTTTTTTTTTTTGTAGATTTAGGGAGAGTGTTTGCCTCTACTCATGTTATATTTGCAGTTTTTTTTAAAACTTTTCATTATTTTTTTTAGCTTTTTGTCTTAAAAGTGTGTTTTATATACGGCTATTAATAATAATAATAATAATTGAATAATAATAATATATATATATAATTAATACATATATATAAATAAATATAATAATAATAATTAATATAATTATATATAATTAATAATAATTAAAATAATTAATAATAAATAATAATTTATATAATAATATAATAATAATATAATAAAATAATAATAATAATAATAAAATATAATTAATATAATAATAATTAATAATAATAATAATAATATAAATAATTAATATAATTAATATATATATAAATTTAATATATAATAATAATAATTAATAATAATAATTAATAATATATAGTATAATTAATAATTAATTATATAATAATTATATAATAAAATAATAATAATAATAATAATAATTATTAATATATGTGTATACATATAATTCGAATATTATATTGGCACTTATCGTTTGATAATGGATGAGTTTGCGAAAGGGCTCTTATCTACTTAATATTATATATAATATAATATATAATATTATTATATATATATATAATATACTATATTATATTATTATATATATATATATATTAATTAATATTTATATATATTATAATATATATATATATATAGTTATTATTAATTATATATTATATGATATTATATATATATTTTATATAATTATTATATTATTAATATATATATTATAATATATATATATTATATCTATATATATTATTATATATAGTATATTGTATATTATTATATTATATATATTATATATATATATTAAATATATATATTATTATATATATATATATATAGTATATAATATTATATATTAATATATTTATATATATAATATATAGTATTATATAATTATTATATATATATACATATTATATATATATTTATAATATATACTATATTATATTTTAATATATTATTATTTATTATAATATATATATATTATATATTATTATATATATATAATATATATAATATTAAATATATATTTATTTATATATAATATATATATATATATATATTTATATATATATTATATATAATATATATATATATATTATATATATATAATATATATATATATATATTATATAATATATAATATATATATATAATAATAATATTAAAATATCCGGTTTCATGGGCAGATAGTTCAGATAAATGTTTTTTTTTTTTTTTTATACTTTTTTCTTAATATTACTAGTATAAAGTATAAGGCAATTAAATATAAGATGTGAAACGAGAAAGATACGAATATGAAAACTATTAAAAATTCATTGATAAAGTGAGCCAAAACGTGATTGCATGAGGAAAGAAATCAAGCCTTTTAGTGCTACTCAGTGAAATAATTCAAGTAGGGGGTTAAAAAAATAATGTTTTGGTAACAATAATGTTCCGTATTGGGTTTTTGTTTTTCATATATATGAAGTTGTGTATACATACAAAACATATCATAACCTGAACTTAGAGGGCAGTAAACCGCAACCTAACCTATATGGATCGACGACAGTAGTAGGAACTGGATATTGCACGACGTAGTCCCCCCCTTTTCGACGAATAGACCCACCTGACCTTTTTGACCTTACCTTTTTTGACCTTGACCTTTTTTGGCCTTGACCTTTTTGGGCAACCAAAATTTTTGAGAACCCTAATTTTTTGGCAACCCTAATTTTTTGGCAACCCTAATTTTTTGGCAACCCTAATTTTTTCGGCAACCCTAATTTTTGCAAACCCTTCGAAGAAGGGTTGCGCAAACGGTTGCGCAGCAAACGCGTTGTACGTGTCCCCACCCCTAATTTTTCCGCCAACCCTTTGGTCTTCCAATGGGTCAATTTTGGCCCACCCTAATTTTTGGCACCCTTTAAGGGGCTTAGCCCTTTTTGGATGTCTTAACCTTGTTTGATTTGGTCCTTGACCTTTTCTCCAAAGCTTGCCAGATTCCCATGGGTCAATTTTGGCCCACTGCTAATTTTCTGCCACTCGTGGTCCCACTCATACACATATTTCGTTCCCTACTGAAACGTATAGTAATGGATCTATTTCCTAACTTGAATACACCTACACACACCCACACACATACACACACACACTACCTTATACACACATTCACAATGACACTTATACACACATTCACTATGACACTTACATTTACCCATAGACACTTACATCTTACACTTATACACACGCCTCTCAGCGGTCACACACCACACCCAACACACACAGCACACTTATAACACACATTCACTATTGACACTTACACTCACCCATAAAGATACTGTGCAACTTATTTACACTATAACAAACGTACAACAAACCCGACCCAACCCTTTGGTCTTGCCATGGGTCAATTTTTGGCCCACCCTAAATTTTTGGCCACCCTTTAGGGGGCTTAGCCCTATTTTTTGATATTTCGGTCCACACTACAACCAACACCGTGCGCGGAGCGCGCGCACAAACACAGAGTACAGAAGACACACATCACACACACACTTTAACACTTAATACATAATTCACTATGACACTCTTATACATCACATTCACATATGACCTTACATTTAACCCATAGACACTTACATTTACACTTTTACACACGTACAAACCTTTTTCGACCAACCCTTTTGGTCTTCCATGGGTTCGAATTTTTGCCCACCCTAATTTTTGGCCAATCCTAATTTTCGGCGACCTAATTTTTTTGATACCAACCCTTTGGTCTACCAGGGTGCAATTTTGAGAACCAAATTTTTCGGTCAACCCTTTTGTAATTCTAACGGTAACTATTTTGATGCCTTCAAGCTTTGAATGCCTCAAACTTGATGCCCAACTTTTGATCCTCAACTTTACATGCCCCAGCTTTTGGATGCCTCAACCTTTGTTGATGGCTCAAACTTTTGATGGGCTTCCAGCTTTTATGGCTCAACTTTGATGGTGTCATCTTGAGGATGGTACCCTATATGATGGTTCATCTTTGTTGACTCAGATTTATTGATGGTACAACTTTGATGTTCCCAATTCACCGTAAGGAGTAGCTAGTGATGTTCTATTAGTGTTCAATGAGTATTAGATGAGTGCCAGGTGAGTGCCAAATGAGTGCCAGTGAGTGCCAATGAGTGTTTCCAAGTGAAAATGCCAATGAGTGCAAGTGAGTGCCAATGAGTGTTGCCAACTTAGTGCCACATAGTGCCAACTGAGTGCCAACTTTTTTCCAAGCCCTTTTCTAGCCTCCCCTGAGGCTAGAATAGCCCTAATATGGGTGTCTACCCCTAGGTTATAAGGTTTATGAGGAATCGATTGGTGTAATATTACAAGCTGCTAAGGATGCTTCCTACATGAGTTAGTTCCCCTTTTTCACTCACTTATAGGCCTATATATATATATATATTATATATATATATATATTAATATACTTATATATATATATATATAATTATATATATATATAATATATATTATATATATATATATAATAATAAATTATTTAAACCTTGCACACTAACACCTACACACTATTACACTATAACAAACTATTACACACCATCACTAGACACTTATACACACTAGTGAGACACTTATTAAGCACTTACACTCTCCATAGCACTTTACATTAAACCATATACCTTTACACTACAACCTTCACACACAGATACACTTAACACTTACACTACAAACACTCGATATTTGATGCCTTCAACTTTGATGCCCCATACTTTGATGCTCAGCATTAATGCTCAGCATTCGATGCTCAAACTTTTGAAGGTTCATTCTTTTGATGACGTCATCTTTGGATATACCATTCTATATTGATGATATTTCATCTTTTTGAATACATTTTCTAACCTTCTTTCTAGACTTTTCTATTCCCATCATAGAAATACAACACTAATATTGGATGTTTCCCCGTAGTTCATAAGGCTGACCCACAGGACGGCATGCAAGCCCCCCCCGCAAGAGAATTGAGCCCCCGCACCCGCAGTGCCTGTCCGCCGCGTCCCCGCTCCGCCGCGTTTCGCCCAGCAGGCGCAATATTTTCCGCGAAACCGCCGCCGCGTGCGCCCGCAGGCGCCATATCCCCGCGTACCCGCCTGCCGCGTGCGCCCGCAGGCGCAATATTCCCGCACGAATGAAAAATATATATATATACTATGAGTCATTTATTTTTATTTCATACTTAAACATGTTTTTATTAAAAAAACATTTTCGCGAACCTAAAACTGTACACTCACACACTTTTATATTTTACTTAATATTTTTTAAATTTATAATTTTTAAAAATTGTATGTAAGAAGAAAAAAAAAACCAAGATGTGTTCTGAATATATAAACATTTTATTTTACTACAGTTGTACGAAATTTTATTAAAAACATTATAGGGGAGCGTTCAATCTTTGGCTGGGGCTGATCCCCGTTTTCAGCCCGCACTTTAAAAAATGGACATAAAAATTCGGAACTTTTCAGCCGATTTTGACTATATAAACAACAAACAACAGTAGCTTTTTTGCCCTCTAAAACGTTGATTTCCAGTGTTTTTCTGTGACTGTGGCAAAAAATTCTTCAATATTTTTCAATTTTTCCAAAAATTTCTTTGACTATTGCCATATCAACTTTCAAAATTCTTTTTGCAAATGACTTCAAAACTTGAATATGCAATAGAAGGTCCATAACCGCACAATATCACATTTGCTTTTTATTCGAATTTTTTGATGCTTGGTGCTCAAGCGGTTGTTCACGAGTTTCCGAACTCATTTTTTTTGAATTTGAAAAAGTGAAAAATTGCAATATATATTTTTTTTCTACTAATCCGATCACATCAAATTTTTCAGGGCTTGTATAATCGGGCAAGATGCATCTTTTTTAACGTTAGATAGTTTCTTTGTAAATGCAATAGGTTTGGATTTGTTCTTGGAAAAGGAATTTTCAAAAAAAAATTTTTTTTTAAATTTTTTAGTAAAATATTTTTTTATAGGTATACATAAAAATATTTAAGTAAAAAAAAGATGCATCTTGCCCAACCAACTATACAAGCCCTGAAATTTGATATTGATAAATGAGTAGAAAAAATTTCTCGCAATTTTTTCACTTTTACAAATTTAAAAAAAATGGGTTGGAAATTGGGACAACGCTGAGCACAAACTCAAAAATCGAAAAAAGCAAATGTGGATATTGTAGATAATGGACCCTTTCTTATGCATATTTCAAGTTTGAAGAGTCACGATGATAAACATTGTTAAACTTGAATGGAAATTAGTCCAAAACATGGATTTTGAAAAAATTGAAAAATTTGAGAAAGAATGACTACGGTCACAGAAAAAACCCGAAAACAACGTTTTAAGAGGGCAAAAAAAGCTACTTTTGGTGTTTATATAGTCAAAATCGGCTGAAAATTCCGAAATTTTATGTACATTTTTAGTTTGTTAGCTATAAGTAAACCTGCAAGGTTGCTTTTTTCCATTAACATTACATTACCCTTAAAGGCAAGTAAATCAATGTTAAATTCAATTAGAGGTGTTACCTAACAAACCTAAGGGGTTAGTATGCTTTGTTTTACTTGCTTTACGCTTTAAAAAAAACAAACTCATGTTTTAACTAAAATGGCTTTAACCTCATATGGTTTTTAACCTGCTTTAACACTCACATTTTTATTAAAATTACATACCATAAAGCAGGCAGTCCATTCAAGTAAATCAATAGAGGTGTTACAATAGCAACAAGGGTTAGTATGCTTTTGTTTTAATGCTTTACTCCTTTAACTCATGTTTTACTGCTTTATACTTATATGTTTTAACTGCTTTAACTCAATTAATTTATTAACATTAAAGACCTTAAAGCAAGTAAAGTTCAGTAAATCAACTTAGAGATGCTAACATAGCAACAAAGGGATTAAGTAGCTTTTTGCTTATATGTTTAACTGCTTTAACTCATGTTTTCAATACTGCTTTAAAACATTCGTATGTGTTTAACTGCTTTAAACTTCATATATTTTATAGTCTCTATTTTTCCCTCTGTTCTTTTCTGCGTTTTTCATGTTTTATGATCTTGGTTTATTAAACATTAACATTACCTTAAAGCAGTAAATACAGTAAATCAATAGAGGTGTGGCCTAGCAACAAAGGGCTTAGTATGCTTTTGTTTACTGCTTTACTGCTTTAACTCATGTTTACTGCCTTTAACTCATATTTTTACTGCTTACTCATAGTTTTACTGCTTTAACTTCATATATTTATTAACATTAATGTTTTTTATTTTGTTTTAATACTTTTTTTATTTATTTTATTATTATTTTTTATTTTATTTTTTTATTATTTTTATATTCTTATTTTTATTTTATTATTATTACTTAGTGTTTTTTACTTCATGCCTATTGTTATTATTGATTTTAGAACACAACATACTCACACACACACCAATCACACCACACAGCACCACACACACACACACACACACAGATTTACTTACACCTCACACAGATTTACTTACAACTCACACACAGATTTACTACACACACAGATTTACTAACACACACAGATTTACTTTCATCACACACAGATTTACTTACAACACACACACACACACAAATTTACTTAACACACACGATTTTACTTACACTCACACAAGATTTACTTACACATCACACACACAGATTTACTTACACAACACAGATTTACTTACACTCCCACACACAGATTTACTTACACTTTTTGAACAAAGAATTATTATTAACTGTTAATACTTTTTGTTATAAATTTTATAACTATCAAGTTTTATAATAACTTTTACCTAAATTTTATGAAAATTTTATTAAAAACATATATTTTACGGTACCTTAAAGCAAAAATCAGTAAAGTCAGTAAAGGCCAGCCCTCAGCACCCCTCTACACCAAGCTAGGCCACGTTTTGTTCTATTGACTACTGCTTTACATCATCTTTAGCCATGTAAATAAGTAATCAGCATTATAAGTTCTTCTCGGCTAACATAACATGTATTTTATTAAAATCATTCTAAGTTTTTATTTAAAAATAAACAATTATTCACTTACATTTATATTATTCGCTCGATGTTTTAACTAAAAATATTTCAAAAGTTTTTTAAATATTCGGATTTAGTTTTTAATATTATTTTAAATTATCTATGTACACTTGCAATCCATCACCGAGAAACACAACAACCCGACTCCTTACGTACGAAACTGGACCTCTCTCTGGTAAAAACCTGTGTTGAAATACCTACTTTAACCTAAATTTAGGATAATCCTTTTTGGTATCCCGAGCGATTTAGGCCTAATTCCAGGTAAAAATATATTTCAAACTGACCTTTTCTGTAAAATTTGGTGCAATAACACGTTAGGCCTAAATTTAGGCCTAAATTTTGGATAAGCCTTTTTGTATCCCAGGCCCCTGTTAAAAGCTAATACCAGGTCAAAAGGTAATTCCATTATAGACCAAGAAATCATGTTATTATTATTATTTTTAAATAAAGTATAATTTCAAACTTGAAACATGCTGGATGGGTAAGATCCTTTAAGCAGGTAGAAGGAATGTTTTTCCTTACTGTGATTGGTCGGAGTAAATCCTTTCTCTAATATGACCCTCGTATGTGAATTGTCGAGAATTATTTTATCGTCTTTTGAAAATTTAAATTTTGTTCTTTAAACTTGTATTTGAGCAGGTGTTTTTTATTATTTTTTAGACCCAAACTCATTTTAAAAATCATAGTCATTTTAGCTGTTTAGCGGTTCACAAGTTATCTGATTTGTAATTAAAATGTTTTATTTTTTACTAAGTGTATATCATATTAATAATAAATACTCATTGAGGAATAATTATTAATTTCACTTGAATAGATAATATTTAATTCACTAGATTTATAGTAGTTCACGTGAAGCAAAACGCAAGAACGCCCGCAAGCGCGACCCGGTGCGGAACCGACGCATGAACCCGCCGCGTAATAATTACTACGCGGTATCAGAAAATATGGAGCGTTGTATTTCAAAGTGGTAGGGCATACATTCCTAGAGGTTGATATCTTTTGGACACCGTCCCATTCGTATGTATAATATTAGTTTGTGTACTGTATCAAGGTATATTTACCGAACCTTATAACATGTGTTCAAGCGCATTAGTTTTTTTAAAGTCCTGGTATTTCAGTGTTTATTACAAACCAAGGGAGATATTCTCAATGGTTGCCGAATGCATACAACATCTGATATGGAAGAGGTATGAACTTACATACTTCGATGTAATTTTGAAGTATAATGATATGATACCAATACTGGAAATCCATTAAGAGAAATTACGGTTTGTACAATGAGGGGAAGTTTATTATGCATGTACACGCATTGTGTATTTAATTAATTAATATAGTAATTATGTAATAATATTTTAGAATAAACAATTTTTTTTTCATAACTTATACATAGAGAAGATTAAAACCGTAAAGAAATACCTTGAAAAGGGAGGGATAACTTCTATACATTAACTCTATGTCGTATATAGGTGTAACTTTAACGCATATAAAACTTGTTTTACATTCCTTAAAGTAATAAAATCTTAAAGGCATACCACAAAGAGGAACATGGCCTACGTCACAGCCGGAAGTAATTGTTCTATTTCCCCTCAGGATTAAATAACTTTAGGATAAATAAAACAAACTGTTTTTTTACAAAACAAAATGTTCTTTCAAAACTAAATGTTTTTCAAGAAACTTTACCAGTGAAATGGTATTTTCTATAAATAAAATTAAAAATGTTTAAGTAAGAAATAAAATGAACGATTCATAATATAGGAAACGGTATATTTGAAAATACAAAAATGATGTAATGAAAGTTTACAAACGGCGTATCATAAAGAAAATATTTTCGCGACCGCGTAGTAATATTACGCCGGCGGGTTCATGCGTCGGTTCCGCACCGGGTCGCGCTGCGGGCGCTCTTGCGTTTTGCTTCAAGTGAATCTACCATAAATCTAGTGAATTAATTATTACTATTCTAGTGAAATTAATAATTATTCCTCAATGTAAGTATTTATTAAAAATATGATATATACACTTAGTAAAAAATAAAACACTTTTTAATACAATCAAGAATAACTTGTGCATCCGCTTAACAGCTAAAATGACTATGATTTAAAAATGAGTTGGGGTCTAAAGATAATAAAACAACCTGCTCAAAAATACAGTTTATAAGAACAAAGTTAATTTTCAAAAGACGATAAATAATTCTCGACCAATCACATACGAGGTCATATAGAGATAAGGATTACTCCGACCAACACAAGTAAGGAAAACATTTCCTCTTACCTGCTTAAAGGATCTTACCGATCCAGCATGTTTCAGTTGAAAATATATTCATAAAATAATAATAATAACAATGATTCCTTGTCTATACTGGAATTACCTTTTGACATTGTTATTAGGCTTAAATCAGCATGTGATACAAAAAGGCTTATCCTAAATTTAGGCCCCTAAAATTTAGGCCTAAACGTAGTTATTGACCACATTTTACAGAAAAAGGTCAGTTTGAAGTATATTTTGACCTGGAATTAGGCCTAAATCGCCCCTGGCTACAAAAGGATTATCCTTAATTTAGGGCAAAGAAGTTATTTCAACACATTTTACAGAGAGAGGTTCAGTTTCGTATCTGTAAGGAGTGCCGGTGGGTTGTTGTTTTCTCGTGATGGATTGGCAATGTACATAGATAATAATAATAATAATAAAGAAAATCCGAATTATTTAAAAAACTTTGAAATATTTTTAGTTAACATCGAGCGAATAATATAAATGTAAGTGAATAATTGTTATTTTTAAATAAAAACTTAGAATGATTTTAATAAAATACATGTTATTTAGCCGAGAAGAACTTATTTGTTATTTTTTATACTTATTACATGGATAAAAGATGATGTAAGCAGTAAGTCATAGAAACAAAAAAGTGGCATAGCTTTGGTTAGAGGGGTGCTAGGGGTGGCCCCTTCACTGAATTTACTGATTTATTGCTTTAAAGGAACGTAAAATATATGTTTTTAATAAAATTTCATAAAATTTTAGTAAAAGTTATTTTAAAACTTGATAGTTATAAAATTTATAAACAAAAAGTATTAACAGTTAATAATAAATTCTTTGTTCAAAGATAGTGTAAGTAAATCTGTGTGTGAGTGTAAGTAAATCTGTGTGTGTAAGTAAATCTGTGTTTGTGTGTGTGTGTAAGTAAATCTGTGTGAGTGTAAGTAAATCTGTGTGTGTAAGTAAATCTGTGTGTGTTGTGTAAGTAAATCTGTGTGTGAGTGTAAGTAAATCTGTGTGTGTAAGTAAATCTGTGTGTGTAAGTAAATCTGTGTGTGAGTGTAAGTAAATCTGTGTGTGAGTGTAAGTAAATCTGCGTGTGTAAGTAAATCTGTGTGTGAGTGTAAGTAAATCTGTGTGTGTGTGTGTGTGTGTGTGTGTGTGTGTGTGTGTGTATGTGTGTTCTAAATAATAATAACAATAGGCATGAAGTAAATAACACTAAGTATAATAATAAAAATAAAAATAAAATAATAAAAATAATAAAATAAATAAAATAATAATAAAATAAATAAAAAGTATTAAAACAAAATAAAAAACATAATGTTAATAAATATATGAGTTAAAGCAGTAAAACATATGAGTTAAAGCAAGTAAAACATATGAGTTAAAGCAGTAAAACATGAGTTAAGCAGTAAAGCAGTAAAACAAAAGCATACTAACCCTTTGTTGCTAGTCGACACCTCTAATTGATTTACTGATTTACTGCTTTAAGGTATGTAATGTTAATAAATATATGAGTTAAAGCAGTAAAACATATGAGTTAAAGCAGTAAAACATGAGTTAAAGCAGTAAAACAGTAAAACAAAAGCATACTAATCCCCTTGTTGCTATGTAGCATCTCTATTGATTTACTGGACTTACTGCTTTTAAGGAATGTCCAATGAAAATAACTAAGTCAGTAAATGCAGTAAAAAGATGGTTAAAGAAGTAGAGCATAAGTTAAAGGAGTAAAGCAGTAAAAACAAAAGCAATACTAACCCCTTGTTGCTATGTAACACCTCTATGATTTATGAATTACTGCTTTAGGTAGTAATTTTAATAAATATGATGAGTTAAAGCAGTAAAAAACATATGAGTTAAAGCAAGTAAACATGAGTTAAAGCAGTAAGCAGTAAACAAAAGCATACTAAACCCCTTAGGTGTAGGTAACACCTCTATTGATTTACTGGATTACTGCTTTACAGGTGTAAAATGTATGTTTTTAATAAAAAATTTTGTACAATTGTAGTAAAATAAATATTTATATTCAGACACTTCTGGTTTTTTTTCTTCTTACATTACAATTTTAAAAAATTTATAAATTAAAAAGTATTAAATAAATAATAAAAGATGTCTGTAATGAGTTACAGTTTTAGGTTCGCGAAAATGTTTTTAAATAAAAATGTTTAAGTAGAAAATAAAAATGAAAGGACTCATGGTATATATATATTTTTTCAAATTCGTGCGGGAATATTGCGCCTGCGGCGCACGCGGCGGCGGTACGCGGCGGATATTGCGCCTGCGGCGCACGCGGCGGCGGATTCGCGGAAATATTGCGCCTGCGGGCGCACAGCAGCGGGCGGGGACGCGGCGAAACGCACCTGCGGGTGCGGGGCCTCCATCTTTTGCGGGGAGGGGGCTTGCTGCGTCCTGTGGGTCAGCTTATGAACTAGGGGAAAACTCAAATATATAGTGTTTGTTCCTATGATGTGGATAGAAAAGTCTAGAAAAGGTTAGAAAAATGTATCGAAAGAAGAATCATCAATATAGATGGTAATCAAAGATGACGTCATCAAAGATGAGTCATCAAAGAATGAACCTTCAAAGTTGAGGCATCCAAATATCTGAAGCATTAATGCTGAGGCATCAAAGTTGAAGGCATCAAAGTTGAGGCATCAAAATATCGAGTGTGTGAGTGTAAGTGTAAATGCGTGTATCTGTGTGTGGGTGTGATTGTAAGTGTATATGGGCTAGTGTAGTGTCCTATGGAAGAGGTCAGTGCTTAAATAAGTGTCATAGTGTGTATAACTGTCATAGTGAATGTGTGTATAAGTGTAATAGTGTATGTGTGTAGGTGTGTGTACAATAATATATAATATATATAGTTATAATATTATATATATATATATATTATATATATATATATATATTATATATATATATTATATAATATATAAATATATATATATTATATTATATTATATATAATATATATATATAATATATATATATATAATATATAATATATATTAGTATATATATATATATATATATATATATATATATATATTATATATTATTAGGCTATTATTATTATTATTAAAGCTAACTCATAGTAGGAACCATCCTAGCAGCTTGTAATAATACACCAATCGATTCCTTATACCTTATAAACCTAGGGGTAGACAACCATATTAGGGCATTCTATGCTCAGGGGAGGCTAGAAAAGGCTTGAAAAAAGTGGCACTCAAGTTGGCACTAATGTTGGCACTATGTTGCACTCACTTGGCACTCATTGGCACTCACTTGGGCACTCATATGGCAACTCACTGGGCAACTCATGGCAACTCACCTGGCACCTCATGCTAATACTCATAAAAACACTAATAGAACAACCCTAAGATACTCTTACGTGATTTGGGAACCATCAAAATTTGAACCATCAATAAAATCTGAGTCATCAAGCTGAACACAACAATATAGGTACCATCAAAGATGACACCATCAAAGTTTTGAGCCATAAAAGTTGAGCCTCAAAGTTGAGCCATTCAACAAAGGTGGGCAATCAAAGCTGGGGCATTAAAGTTGAGGCATCAAAGTTGGGTCATCAAAGTTAAGGCATCAAAGCTGAGGCATCAAAATTGGGGCCCTGAAATACAAAAGGGTTGACCGAAAAATTTTGGGTTCTCAAAAAAATTGCACCCTGGTAGACCAAAGGTTGGTCGAAAAAATTAGGTCTGCCGAAAATTAGGGTTGCCAAAAATACCGTGGCAAAAATTGACCCATGGAATAGACCAAAGGGTTGGTAGTGTGTTTGTAAGTGTGTATATGGCTAAATGTAAGTGTCTATGGTAAAATGTAAGTGTCATAGTGGAATGTGTGTATAAGTGTAATGTGTGTGGGGTGTTGTGTGTGTGTTGTGTG
>JABUQX010078648.1:10000-15000 GCA_015478945.1 Trachelipus rathkii
AAAAAAAAAGGTAGATTTTTGCTCAAGTTTGTAACGCAATATTGTTGATAGAGTTAATAACATGATATTTCGGAGCATGTATAAAAACCCGCGTATCACTATCTCTTATTAAATTGGTAACTAAAAGAATGCTCGCCTGCCCTGCTTCATCAATTCCGAGAAGCTGTTTTCAGAAGTGGGTAACGTGTATATACATGAGGATAAGAGATGACGTTTAACTCCACAACATGGAGAGCAACTTATTTTCCTACACCACAACATTTCAAAATTCAAATAAGTTTAATTTTAAGTAAGAAAATTATGGAATCTTGTTTTTAATTTTTAAATTTTTGCTCAAACAGTTTAGTTAATATTTTGTTTTGTAGTAGTTTGCTACTTTAAAAGTTAATTCTTATAATAATAATAATAATAATAATAATAATAATAATAATAATAATAATAATAATAATAATAATAATAATAATAATAATAATAAAAAAATAATAATATAATAATACAAATTGTACAAATTTTATTTATCCCCAGGTCTAGACTCTAGAGTATTAAAGCTAACAGTTCAAGTTTGAAAATATTGTTTCATATTTAAAGTTTTCGAAAGTAGAGAGTCGAGGTCATTTTATCATGATATTTGTTCACATATATCAATTTTCTATATTATTTTTTATGCATAATCATAACTGAGTAAATGACAAATCAATTACTGAATTTTTTTAATTAAGACATTTGAAAAAAGTAGAAAGTTACAGTAAATACCGGCTGGAACCAAGTTAGTTCCGGCGGGTACCAGAACTTTTAAAAAATCGAGGTTCCGGTACATCCCTAACACATATACACCCAAACTTGGACAAGAGAAGTTTAAATTTAATAAAAAGTATAATTCATTAAATCGCAGTTTACACAAACACAAGAAGGGTAAACACATTCTAAATTACAATTTTCCTGATTTCCATCTTAAAAATATTGAAATTAATTGTTAGGTCATTGTCTTGGTGAGAATTAAGAAAATTAGGCAAAATTATTAATAGTAATTACTTTCAAATGAAAAACCATTGAATAATTTGAATACTAGTATAAGTTTAACTTATGAAAATTAATTATATCATTAGTTGTATCATACATAATTTGAGGGTTGAATTATTAACTAATTATATATTTATTTGAGAACTGGCTGTTTTTCTTCTTTTATTGAATATTATAAACAGATTAAAGGTCAAATCTTCAACATTTGAATCAATAAACATCGCAAAGAATGAAAAACACAACGATATACATATTTATTTCAGTTATCGCTGCAGCCAAATTAATCTGAAGGGTCTTATTTCTTGGACCCACTTCCCATTGAAACGGCTCCAGTTCCACCAAAAAAACTTTTTTTGACCCAGTGGCTCAGCAGCCTTGGAATATAGTTTACAAAGCTAGGAGCTTCCTATCACTTATGTTTATTTATTTAAAGAGAGCAAACTTCTACTTGTTTTAAACTATTATAAAAATGGATAAAACCAACATTGAGATATGACAAAATTTACCTCTATTTCCTCATCACTTAACTTGTTGAGAAGCACCAAAGGGAACTTCGACATGACAAGTTCGGAGAAGAATTTCTCTTCATCCGATCCGAAATTGGCCTCTGAAACCTTTTCATTTATTTTCTCTAACAATGAAGAAACATTCCTCAGGTTCAAAAAAATCCACCACTCTCTTCCATTCTCCATCAGTCTAACCTCCTTCCTGCCACCCCTACCTATAATTCTTTCATCACCCTATCCATATACAACTTAAATAGCCATGCAGACATAACACATCCCTGCCTCACTCCACCATTAACATTAAACCATTCACTCTCCACTACATTACATTCTTACACACGCTTCACAATCATCATACATACAGTACTTTTGATTCCACTTAGATGCCTAACATCAACACAAAATACCATTAACACCTGCCACAAAGCTTCCCTATTAATCCTGTCATATGCCTGTTAAGCCCATAAAACGTAAATATAGTTTCTTCTTCTCTCACATTTGTTTTAATGTAAAAACTTGATCTACACATCCTCTACCACTTCTAAATGCACCTTGTCCTTCAACAATCAGCCTCTCAGTCACTCGACGCACTCTTTCACAATACCAACATATATTTTCCCTACCACACTGAATAAACTAATTCCCATTATCACCCTTACCCATATACAAAGGTATTATCACTACTCTCCTCCAATCCTTCGGACTACACCCTCCACAAACTATTTGTTACACAACTTCCATATTCAGTCAATCACACCTCCATTAATGATCTTTCCACCAGTAATACCATCTATACCTGCTGATTTACCATTCATCAGCTTTCTCACTCTACCTATTACCTCCTCCCCAAAACACCTACTTCAAGCAACATCAAACCCACTCACATTCACTAATCACCTCTTCATCACTCCCAATGTTTTCCAGATCTTCGAAGTGTTCTCTCTACACTCTCCTTACATTCATTTCATCAGTCATGAAAGGACCATCTCTATTTATTATTCTATGAAGAATCCCTTACTCTCTTTCCTAACCTTATGCACTTCCTCCCAGAACAGCTTCCTATTCCCTTGCAATTCTCCATTCATCATCCTTCCAAACTCTTCAATTACCTTTTTTTTCTCTCCATGTGTGCAACTTTAAGCCTTACTCCTTACCTTCCTATATATTTACATAAACATTTCTATCAAAACCCATCATTGACTTTTAAACTCATTCAAACCAAGAGTCCCTTGTTTTAACTTTTTTATCACTAAGCATCATCTCATTCATTCCCACCATCACTACTGAACATTACTTAATTCTTACTTTACACACTTGCATATTTCTCTGCACTAGCTACTAACGAAAGACGTTTCCCCTTCCATTTGAGTCCAGATTTGCTCAGTTTCATTTTTGTTCACATTCAACTGAATTATTTTTGCAAGTACTCTCACATACTTTTCCTTAAAACTTGTTTATTTAACTTCTCGATCACTCCAAATTCATCCTTACATCCTTCCCTTTCCTTTTTCCTCTCCAATCCATGACACCCTAATTAATATTACACAAGACAACTAATGATTTTGATATCCCATTCCCGAACCTCACTAACTTGATTTAACAACCCTCACATTCACCAACACAAAACCAATCATACTTTGCATGCAGCCATGGGCGTCCGCACATAGGGGCAAGGAGGGGCACTTGCCCCCCCCTGGAATTCGGGATCTGAATTTTTTTAAATTATATATATATATATATATATATATATATATATATATATATATATATATATATATATATATATATATATATATATATATATATATATATATATATATATATATATATATATATATATATATTTATTTATATATCCCAGATCATCCTAACCAATTCTTAAACACTCTTGATTTATGCTTCACCACTTCTCCTTCTCGCTACAAATACACCATTTTCCCTCCTATCGGTAATTCTGACCACAATCTTGTAGTTCTAAAGTATAACACTTCATTTCCAGCAGCTCCGCTCTGCCCTAAGCGAACTTTCTGGCACTTTAATCGGGCTAATTGGGATGCATTGCGTCGCTTTTTTTTGCAAAATATCGTTGGAATGAATCATGTTTTGTTCCGGAGAACGCCTCTGCTTCTGTTGAAAAGATAGGGGCCGTTATAGCGGATGGAATGAACAGGTTCATTCCATCTTCCACTAAATCATTTTCTCCCCATAATCCATGGTTCGATGGCTCTTGTTCTAGTGCCATCCAGGAGCGTGACATTACGTATAGGGCTTGGAAGAGCTCTCGTTCTCCTATTACTCTAACTAATTTTCGCTCTGCCCGGAATCGATGCAGGGATATTATTCGACTGGCCAAGCGTTCTTACACTATAAGGAAGTATGCTGCCCTTCTTGATTCTCCTTCTGATAAAAATTACTGGCCTCTTGCCAAAAACATCTCAAGTAACTTCGGTAAATCTGCCTTTCTCCTCTTATCCGTTCTGACGGTTCTGTTGCTAACACTCCTTCTGAAAAGGCTAATCTCTTTGGTCTTCTTTTTTCATCTAATCCACCCTGACGATTCCAAGCTCCCTCCTCCTGCTCCAATCCCTCATCAGATGTCCAATGTCTCTACCTGTCAATTACTCATGATCGAGTACACGGATAACAAATCTTGAAAGTCAGGAAGGCCAGTGGCCCAGATGTCATTCCTCCTCGTGTTTTGAGGGAGTGTGCTTCTTAGCTGGCGCCTGTCCTCGTTTAACTCTACTCCCTATGCCCTAATACTAATACTTTTCCTCAATGCTGGAAGCGCACTTTTATTCAGCCAATCCCAAAAAAAGGTAGCCGCTCTGATCCTTCTAACTATCTTTGAAACTCTCCTTAACTCTCATTTCCTCGATCATATAGAATCTCATTCCCTTCTTTCAGATCGTCAGTATGGCTTTCGACGTTTCGAGATCAACTGGTGACATTCCTTTCCTATCCTCCACTGGTCTTCTGCCTTAAGGATCATGGTGGAGTCTTGTGTGGTAAAGCGCTTAATAACATTATCTAATGCTTTTGACAGGGTATGGCATGCGTCGCTTACTCTCTAAGCTACCTTCCTTTGGATTTCCTCCTTCGCTTTCCTTACTCTTGTCTAGTTTTCTTTCAGATCGTTCCATTTCAGCTCTTGTTGATGGAGCAACCTCTTCCTCCTTTCTTATTAATTGTGGTGTTCCTCAGGGTTCTGTTTTATCTCCAACTTTATTTCTTAACTTTTTATTCAAACGATCTTCTTAGCTGCTGCAACTTCAACTCTGGTTCATTCTTATGCGATGACTCAAACTCTCCATTCTTTCACTCATTTTAATTGTGCTCCCTCGTTTGTACCTAGGTTGCCTCTCGTCTACAGCTTTATGATTCAATTCTTGCCGATTTGGTCGGAATTTCTCAGTGGGGTACCCGTAATCTTGTGAAGCTCAACTCTTGAAAACTCAACTTCTTCATATCTCC
>JABUQX010078648.1:17500-24230 GCA_015478945.1 Trachelipus rathkii
AGCGCTGATGTTATGTTCAAAGCATGTGTTGAAAATGTTGAAGTCGTCATAAATATTTTGAAGGAACAAAATGGGAAAAGAAAACTAATGAAAATGCAAGAACAGACCGAAGTAACTGGTTTGAATGGTTCCTTCATTGTTAATAATGGTGATGAAACAGGAGAACCACCAAAGAAGAAAAAGAAAAGGAAGTCATATAGTGTTAAAGACTTGTGGCGTCTGGGGCAGGAGGCTGCTAGCCCCACTGAGGAATCCTAAGCAGCCTCCGGGAAGAAACGCCACTTTATGATGACAACGCTTCATCTCTTCAACATCAAACATCCCTCTATTGAAGGTGGTTCTCAAGACACTCACTTAACCCCTTCAGACTCTTTAATCATTGAACCAGCAGCCCAGGGTGTTGAAGTGGAAACACCTAAAAAGAAAAAGATGAAGCAAAGTGATGAAAGAAGTGGAAGCACAAAATATTAACAATACTCTTGACATTTCATTAAATGAAAGCTCATTAGATGGAGTCTGCTAAGAAGAAAAAAAAGAAAAGGTAGAAGCACGCAGAAGAAGAGGCAGAAGAAACTTTTTGCTAATCAGTTTGTTAATGCAGATTCTTCAATGATCATGGATGAAGGGGAAAAGGTTTCTAAAAGGAAGAATAAAAGGAAGTCTAAGATTAATGAAGAAAATGGAAATATCTTTAAATATTTTTATTTTCTGTCCCCTCCTTGAAAAGGGCGCCTGTAAGTGGTGACAGTCGGTAAAAAAAAAAAAAAAATTGACACCAACTCTCGTATATTTATGGATAATCTTCGTGTTCAAAAAATGTACTACTCGCACACATACCTCTCTTTCCAAAATCAATCACCTTTCTTCAATTCTCAGTTTCTCCAGCAACCCCAAAGGCACCTATCCAACCATTAATCATTGAAGTCATCCAACACAATTATTTTGAGGCTTTTGAAGCTCCCACTCACCCGGTACAAAACATCATTCAGATTGTCCCTGAAAGTTTCACTCTCCTCAACATCACCATCAGATTGACCATATGCTGCAGCTTGATGAGGTGGACTGATATCCGCATCCGCATATGCAGTGATCAGAGTCATTTTCCAATATCCGCATCTGCAGATATTGATTTTATGCAGATAGCGGATATCATGAACACCTATAACTTAGGTATGAGAGTTGAAAATCCCAATATGCAAGTGATTTGTGTCTTTTTCAGTATATAGTTTTTGCTGACTTAGGTCATTTTCTATGTATAATATCTCTTCGAGTTGATAATACTGGTTTATTTTCAAGTTGGCATCGCTCGTTTATTCTATGTTTGTTAAATCATTAATTCATTATATCGTTACACATTGTGTTTTACATTATATATATATACAGTATATATAGGTGTATGAAACTGCAAATTCCGTTTAAATTTCAGTCTGATACTGTGTCTGCAGTGAAAGGTTTTTGCTGTTCGTTTTCATTACATTTCTTCAACATGACTAAAAAATTCATAAATTAGTGTTCTGTTTGTCATTTGTTAACAGTGGAGTGAAATTCTGTTCAAAGTACATTTGATTATAAAAAATTGGCTCCACAAACAAGTGAAGCATGGGAATATTTCAAGGTTATTTCAAAGGACTTGCAAATCTAATTTCTTCCGAAATAACTTGCGCAGCCATTTGAAATTCAAACATCCAGAAATATATAATGAGCTTCAAGAAAGAGAAAGGGAAAATATTGACAAACTGATCAACAGCAATCATCATCATCATTTGTTAAAAAAAAAATATATTTATACAACAAACAATTATAAGAAGTTTTGAAAAGAAAAGAAAATGGGAAGGAAATGATTTCAAAACAAAGTTAATGGATACTAAAATGATTGTCTTAGATGACATGCCGTTAAGTCATGTAGAAGAAGATAGAAGCTTTCAAAGGGTAATGAAAGAAGCTTCACTGCAGTATGTATGTATGTATTAAAACAGATGAGATTTTGTAGAGACTTGATGTTTGATGAAATATATCCACCAGCAGAATATAAGAAAACATCAATCATATCCTCTCTGACTGAGACATGTAAAGTCTCATTTATAACTGATACATGGTATGAAACACATCTGTGGTCTCTCACTCATCACTCACTTGTCACACAATTGATGGAAACTTCAAGGGGCAGCACTTTGTGATATGTGCAGAACCTTTTTCGGAGTGCCATACCGGCCAATATGCTTATTGAAATGCTGGATAAATGGAAGATTTTACAAGATTAAGTGCACTGAGTAGCGAGAGATGCAGGCCCTAATATGAAAAAAGCACCTTTTTTTCTGAAGTGAAAAATGTGGACTGTTTTGCACATCAGATTCAATTTAACGTTAAGAATGGCCTAATTGTTCAAAAATGTGTGTTAGACTTATTAGTCAAGTCTAAGTCGATTGCTACTCATTTCAATCATAAACCTCAAGGACAAAATGTTTAGAAAAAAATACAATCAACAATAAATGTACCTCAATTTTCTGTTGTACAAAATATTCAAACACGATGGAACAGTAGCCTTAACATACTTGAAAGAATGAATGAAATTAATGAAGTTATCTGTCTCTGTTTTAAACAACACAAAAGTGAAACCCCTCACGACTGATGACAATGAGCTTCTGAATAATTGTATTGTTCGACTTAAGCTCTTATGAAATAACCAAGATTATTAGCTTTGCAGATTCTTGTTTGTCAAACGTTATACCTCTGGTTGCAGTACTAAAAGTTGTACTAAACTATGATACTAACGTTCAGGATGTTTCATAAATGACAGAAACCCTAAATTGACAGAGATCAGCAACATACTTCAAAATCTTCAATACAGTAGGGTTTACGCTATGGCAACTTTTCTAGCTCTGAGGTACAAAAACAAGTTTCTTGAACCCCACTCTGCACAGAGAGTTAGGATCAATTTAGGATGACTGTGATAAACTGATGTAGGATGCTGAAAAACCTCTTGAACGAAAACTTAAATGATCTCAGAAACAGAGGCTGTAGCAACAAGTCTTACATCTGGTAGCAGAAGCATTGCTGAATCTGACCATTCTTTTACCTTCTAGCAGTGATGAAGAACCAAATACAGAGCTGTCAAAGGAGTCTTTATTAATAATTGAAGAGTATCAAAAGCGGAAATGTTTGGAGGCAGATGAAGATCTTCTAGCTTGGTGGCGTGACAACAGTCAAGCCTTTCCTTACCTGGCTGAACTCACCAGGACTTAATTAGCATGCCTTTCAACCAGTGTAGCTAGCGAGCGTCTTTTCAGTGGATCAGGTCTCAAATATGATACAAAACGAAGCAAACTAGCTCTTGAAAGAGCTCAGAAGCTTTTTCTTTTACAACAAAATTTACCAATTATTAACTTTAAATATTAAATAAAGAAAAAATGAAAAAAAGGAGATTAAAATTAATTCAATTTACAGTATCTGTGTCCATATCCAATTCTAATGCACCACACCACCCATATAGAAAAGGCTATAACTTATACCTATTTTTTTTATTTTATTTTATATTTTATTTATATTTTATAGTTTTTTGCTTACCTATATTTGTTACTTTTATTATTTTCTATAAGAAAATAATAAAAACAAATATAAAAAACTATAAAACAGAAATAAAATATAAAATAAAAAATAGATATAAGGTTGAATTTGTTCATATATAAAATTGCAGAAATCCAAATTATTAATTTATAGCCTTTTCTATATGGGTGGTGTGGTGTGGTGCATAAGAATTGGATCTGGACACACAGATACTGGAAATTAAAGGTAATTTACATAAATTCTTTGTTCCTCTATTTCTTAATGAATTTATATATTTTTTGCTGAAATGCACTTTTACTCTTCCAATTATATGAGGTTAAAGATCTTAATACTTAAAACTATCTGCTATCCGTATCTGCGGATATTGAAAATAAATATCAGCATCTGCAAATACTGAAAATTGATATCCGGCCCACCTCTGACTATACCCGCACATACCTTAATATTAATATTTTTTTTTTTTTTTGAGGATGTGTAATAATAATAATAATAATAATAATAATAATAATGTTCTTTCAAGAAGTATTGATATTAGACAAAATTTACCTCTATTTCCTCATCACTCAACTTGTTGAGAAGCACCAAAGGAAACTTCGACATGACAAGTTGTGAGAAGAATTTCTCTTCATCCGATTCAAAATTGGCCTCTGAACCCTTTTCATTTATTTTCTCTAACAACGAAGAGACATTTCTCAAGTTCACAAATTTCTGTATTTATAAGAGATTTTAATAATAATAATAATAATAATAATAATAATAATAATAATAATACACACACACACACAATAATAATAATAATAATAATAATAATAATATGGATGATGATGATGATGATGATGATGATGATGATGATGATAAAAAAAAATAAATAATAGCTAATAATAATAATAATAATAATAATAATAATAATAATAATAATAAATAATAATAATAATAATAATAATAATAATAATAATAATAATAATAATAATAATAATAATAATAATAATAATAATAATAATAATAATAATAATAATAATAATAATAATAATAATAATAATAATAATAATAATAATAATAATAATAATAATGTTTGTGTGTGTTCTTTAACCATCTGTTTCTAATTTTCTATAAAACATTGAGCTTTCTTTTGTTTGTCCTGTTTTAAATTTTCTGTAAATACTGTTTGCATAGACACTCTAAAGTAAGAAGAAAGATGCTTTGACAAGGGTGTCTGAATTTGGATAGAAAAGACAATTTGTAAGACATTTGGATTGAGATGGTATAAATATGTGTGCAAATACATATGGGAAATGGTGATTTTAAATTGAGATACTTAATTATTTAGGGAAGTCATGTTGCAACTACTTGAGTTGGCAACACCATGTAGAATTTTGATTAGCATCTGTACCGGTCAAATCGTGGATAGGTGCTGAAGTTTGAATGAGGTAACTAGTAATGCTAAACATTCTAGAGACTTGAATTATTCATCAGATAAAATTGGGAAATAAAAACAAAAATAAATAAAGTTTTTTCATGAATTTGTTACTACTCTTAATGGCTGATATCCACTCAAAGATTTCACATCTTTTAATAAAAGATATTAGTGGTCAATAACAAAAGGCACATTTCACCTCCCAAGAGAGAGAGGAAGAAAAGCAAAATGCAACAGAATAGTACTTTTCAAAAGAAAGTCATAATCCAATTTAAAATGTCATTGCACCTGTTTCTCATATCACGATATACTATATGATAGGTTATTTGGTAAGAGAAGAATTTTGAGTCACAAAGGTCAAAGAAGTCTTACCCATCCAAAAAAATTAAATACCCATTTATCTGGAAAATAAAAATTTTATTGCTTTAGCATTTTGGGACACAAGATAGCCTTATATGTATCAATTTTATTACCCATCTTGGATTAGAGTAAAAATAATTGTATCTTCATTAAATGTGACCTAAAATGAAAATAAAAAGGAAGAAAAAGGTAAATTATGCCAACCCTGGTAAAAAGCAATGAGAAATGAATTAGTACCTTTATATTTATATTTGACTGTCTCAATCACATTCATTATCAGATTTATGACCCACACCTGATCTATCAAACAAATTCAAATTAATTTTTTGATCCATGATGAGATGTCCTTTGACCTGTTTATAACTGTTTATCGCTACTTACTAAGTGCTCTAGTACTAAATGAATTTGAGAAATTTAAAGAGCATCCAAATTAACAGTTTAATAGCCAAAAATCATCCACAAAATTAATCCTAAAAATATAATAAATAAAAACAGAGGTCCTAAAGAGCCATTTTTACATGATATTCAATCATTAATCAATGATCAAATCAGATACACCACAAACCACAGACAAAAACAACATGTTAGTGACTATCCAGTAACCAACTAAAAAGGTGCCAATATATATGAGAACATCACAACCACATCTGATTAATTGAAACTGGTTTACATCCAACAGGTTGCATCTCTAAACACCTTCAATGCTTTTATCACCACTGATGAAGGGAAGAGTTTGAGTTTAAAGGAGGTGTACTGGAATTCAATCCGCTGGAATTTGATTTGCCCACTGACACCTGCCGAACTGGAATTACTAATGTAGCTACTTTTAAAGAAAATTTAAGGAAGGATTATTTTTGATATAACCGAAGAATGAATTTTTAATAAATATAATGAGTAGCCTCAAAAATCACATATATTTATTATGTCTCAGATGATTGGAAATGAAGTCCACCAAGACTAAACTAAATTCTAGAAACTGTAAACATATATATAGTATATATATGAAAGATATATATATATATAGAGCAGGAGAGAGAGAGAAGAGATATATATATATATATATATATATATATATATATATATATATATATATATATATATATATATATATATATATATATATATATATATATATATATATATATATATATATACAGTAAATGGAAACACAAAGTCCAATTCTTCAAAACTGGTTCATGTCAGTGGTAGTCTACAAATAACTACTGAATATTTTACATCCACTGACTAGCCCAGATAACTTCTGCTACTGCTGATCCTAATTTCAGAAGTTGGTACATCATTCTTATCTACTGAAGTAGCAATGAAACGCTGAAAGCATTAATGATGCTAAATGTTGAAACACACCACCCAAATCTGATTAATCAGCACACT
>JABUQX010078649.1:0-45449 GCA_015478945.1 Trachelipus rathkii
GCACATATCACAAAGTGCTGCCCCTTGAAGTTTCCATCAATTGTGTGACAAGTGAGTGATAACTGAGAGACCACAGATGTGTTTCATACCATGTATCAGTTATAAATGAGACTTTACATGTCTCAGTCAGAGAGGATATGATTGATGTTTTCTTATATTCTACTGGTGGATATATTTCATTAAACATCAAGTCTCTATAAAATCTCATCTGTTTTAATACATACATACATACTGCAGTGAAGCTTCTTTCATTACCCTTTGAAAGCTTCTATCTTCTTCTACATGACTTAACGGCATGTCATCTAAGACAATCATTTTAGTATCCATTAACTTTGTTTTGAAATCATTTCCTTCCCATTTTCTTTTCTTTTCAAAACTTTTTATAATTGTTTGTTGTATAAATATATTTTTTTTTTAACAAATGATGATGATGATTGCTGTTGATCAGTTTGTCAATATTTTCCCTTTCTCTTTCTTGAAGCTCATTATATAGGTTCTTCATGGCAGCTCAAGTTACTTGTTCTATGTCCTTTTCGGAAGAAATTAGATTTGCAAGCATTGCACTGTGCCCAATCCTTTGAAATAACCTTCAAACATTCTCATGCTTCACTTGTTTGTGGAGCCAATTTTTTATAATCAAATGTACTTTGAACAGAATTTCACTCCACTGTTAACAAATGACAAACAGAACACTAATTTATGAATTTTTTAGTCATGTTGAAGAAATGTAATGAAAATGAACAGCAAAAACCTTTCACTGCAGACACAGTATCAGACTGAAATTTAAACGGAATTTGCAGTTTCATAGACCTATATATACCGTATATATATAATGTAAAACACAATGTGTAACGATATAATGAATTAATGATTTAACAAACATAGAATAAACGAGCAATGCCAACTTGAAAAAAATAAACCAGTGTTACCAACTCGAAGAGATATTACACATAGAAAATGACCCAAGTCAGCAAAAACTTAATAGGTATCTATATACTGAAAAAGACACAAATCACTTGCATATTTGGATTTTCAACTCTCATACCTAAGTTATAGGTGTTCATGATATCCGCTATCTGCATAAAATCAATATCTGCAGATGCGGATATTGGAAAATGACTCGGATCACTGCATATGCGGATGCGGATATCAGTCCACCTCAAGCTGCAGCATATGGTCAATCTGAGGGTGATGTTGAGGAGAGTGAAACTTTCAGGGACAATCTGAATGATGTTTTGTACCGGGTGAGTGGGAGCTTCAAAAGCCTCAAAATAATTGTGTTGGATGGCTTCAATGATTAATGGTTGGATAGGTGCCCTTGGGGTTGCTGGAGAAACTGAGAATTGAAGTAAGGTGATTGATTTCTGGAAATAGAGAGGTATGTGTGCGAGTAGTACATTTTTTGAACACGAAGATTATCCATAAATATACGAGAGTTGGTGTCAATTTTTTTTTTTTTTTACCGACTGTCACCACTTACAGGCGCCCTTTTCAAGGAGGGGACAGAAAATAAAAATATTTAAAGATATTTCCATTTTCTTCATTAATCTTAGACTTCCTTTTATTCTTCCTCTTAGAAACCTTTTCCCCTTCATCCATGATCATTGAAGAATCTGCATTAACAAACTGATTAGCAAAAAGTTTCTTCTGCCTCTTCTTCTGCGTGCTTCTACCTTTTCTTTTTCTTCTTCTTAGCAGACTCCATCTAATGAGCTTTCATTTAATGAAATGTCAAGAGTATTGTTAATATTTTGTGCTTCCACTTCTTTCATCACTTTGCTTCATCTTTTTCTTTTTAGGTGTTTCCACTTCAACACCCTGGGCTGCTGCTTCAATGTTTAAAGAGTCTTGAAGGGGTTAAGTGAGTGTCTTGAGAACCACCTTCAATAGAGGGATGTTTGATGTTGAAGAGATGAAGCGTTGTCATCATAAAGTGGCATTTCTTCCCGGAGGCTGCTTAGGATTCCTCAGTTCAGCACCCTGGGTTGCTGTTTCAATGATTGAAGAGTCTTTAACACTATATGACTTCCTTTTCTTTTTCTTCTTTGGTGGTTCTGTTTCATCAGCATCATTAACAATGGAGGAACCATTCAAACCAGTTACTTCGGCCTGTTCTTGCATTTTCATTAGTTTTCTTTTCCCATTTTGTTCCTTCAAAATATTTATGACGACTTCAACATTTTCAACACATGCTTTGAACATAACATCAGCGCTGCATGCAAAGTATGATTGGTTTTGTGTTGGTGAATGTGAGGGTTGTTAAATCAGTTAGGAGGTTGGGAATGGGAATATCAAATCATTATGTTGTCTTGTGTAAAATTAAGTTAGTGGGGTCATGGATGGAGAGGAAAGGAATAAGGAGAATTATGGAGTAGTAAACTTACAAAACTGACAATAAACAAGATATTAATTTTATTTAAATAAATTATTTGTCTTTTTATGATCATAAGTCTGTTTATAGGTATAATTCACAAGATAAACTGCAAGTCCATTTTAAAGCCTTTAATAAACAAAAATTGTCGTTCAGGTTTTGCTCGGCTCGAGCTGAATTTGGCGTTTATTATGCAACTTCACTATATATATATATATATATATAAGAATATATATATATATATATATATATTAATATATATATATATATATTTATATATATATATATATATATATATATATTATATATATATATATATATATAATATTTATATATATATATATACTATATATATATATATATATATATTATATATATATATATAATATATATATATATATATAATTATATAATTATATATATATATTATTATATATATATATATATATATATAATAATATATATATATAGTATATATATATATATATATATACTATATACATATATTATATATATATATATATATAATATATATAATATAATATAGTATATATTATATATATATTAATATAGCATCTAAGTGAACACTGTCTCTCTTTCTCATAATAGACATCTACAGACAAGAATGTTACTCCAGGAACGGCAGCGGGAATAGTTCGGGAAAGTGCTGTAACAGTTGGCTTAGCAATACATTAGAAAATGCTGGATTTTCAAATGTAATTAAACTGATATAAACTAAAAGAATAAAAGAAATTGATATATATTTTTGTGGCTTCACACCTATAGTCTTATAAAAATGAGTAGCTTGGCCGTGCTCTAATTATTTTATTTCAGTTTAAATTTGATGAATGTATACGTAAGTTTTGAAGAAACACCTTGACAATAATAAATTGAATATTTGATATTTTATATATTTTATGTTTTGAATCCGGGTTGGGGCCTTCGGCCCCCCCCTCTATATCTACCCCCCCCCCCCGCCGAGCGGGGTGCCCCGCTCGCAAAGCTCGCGGGTCCGGGGGGAAGTTTTTTTTTAAAATAAAAAATACCTCATAAAATATAATAATAATCGAAAATAAAATAATAAAAATGAAAGAACTTAGAAAAAAAATTAAATTCCTATTAAATATAATAATAATAATAATAAATAATAAATATAATAATAATAATAAGTTATAATAATAATAATAATAATAATAAAATTTTTTGTTAATTTCTTAAAAATTAAATGCAAATACGCTAATAAAATAGAAATTGCAGCAATAAAGAAAAGGCCCGAAATTCGTTTTTGTTTTTCTTATCGAAATTTCCCCGTATAAACGGAGTCAACATCTTAATAATGTCCTATATATATATATATATATATATATTATATATATATATATATAATATATATATATATATAATATATATATATATATATATATATATATATATATATATATAATATATATATACTATATATATATATATATATATATATATATAAAATATATATTATATATAATACTATATATATTATATATATATATATAAGTATTATATAATATTTACTAATAAACCACCCACTCACGGGCAATGCCCTTTTCAAAAACAGTGTAAATGATGTTAAATAAATAAATAAATAAATAATAAAAAAAAAATTAAATAAAATTGAGAAAGAAAACCACACCCTGTCCCTTACCTAACTCAATTTCTTCAGGTGGGCGCAGACGTGGGACCTAAAAATAGAGGAAGATTGAATGTTGCGGGGAAAATAAAAGAAGGCAAGGAGTTGCACAAAACAGATGTGGCTGGAAAGAAGAGGTATCACAACCGAGTGATCCTTGAGTCCCAATATTCACACAAATTTCATAGAGAACAAGACACATCTTGTGTTACAGGGCGACGCTGTGGTGAGGAATGCGAGAGGTCCATTCTCTCGAGCACCTGCCGTTGTAAATATGTATATAAAAAAAGATAGGTTACCAAATTCAAGCAGAATAGAAAGAGGGGAAATATCATTATAAGCCTGTTTTCCCTTAGCTACAAACTCTATCCAAAAGGGAGGGTGAAACCGGATCCACCCCAAAATGTGGGGAACAGTATTCCATACAGGGGCGAATAAGACCTTTATATAACTGGAGTAATCTGAGCAGAAGAAAAAAATTCACGCCATCTGAACAGAATTCCCAGCTTTTGAGGCCCATTTTAGCAGCCGATGTGATGTGAGTTCTCCAAGACAACTATTTATGTTTTGTCCTAGAATGTTTATGTTGTTCGGGTAAGACATTAGAGCCGTCAAATGGGAAAGTAAAGTTGGGAGGTGTTTTAGAGAGGAGATATGAAGAAATTGAGTTTTCAAAGAGTTGAAGTTCACAAGATTACGGTTAACCCACTGAGAAATTCCGACCAAATAGGCAGATTTGAATCATAAGCTGTAGACGAGAGGCAACTCTAGATAAAAACGAGGGAGCACAATTAAAATGAGTGAAGAATGGAGAAGTTGGAAGTCCATCGCTAAGAATGAACAGAGTTAGGAGTGCAGCTAAGAAGATCGTTGTTTGAAAAGTAAGAAAAAGTTGGAGATAAAACAGAAACCCTGAGGACACCACAATTAATAAGAAGGACAAGAGGTTGCTCCATCAACAAGAGCTGAATGGACGATCTTGAAAAGAAACTAGACAGAGTAAGGCAGCGAAGGAGGAATCCAAGGAAGGTAAGCTTAGAAGAGTAGCGGACGCATGCAATACCCTGTCAAAAGCATTAGATATGTTAAGCGCTACCACACAAGACTCACCATGATCCTTAAAGGGCAGAAGACCAGTGAGATAGGAAAGATATCACCAGTTGAATCCTCGGAACGTCGAAACCATAACTGACGATCTGAATAGAAGGAATGAGATTCTATATGAATCGAGGAAATGAGAGTTAAGGAGAGTTTCAAAGATTTTAGATAGAATCCAAGTTAAGGTCGATAGTTAGAAGAATCAGAGCGGCTACCTTTTTTTGATTGGGTGAATAAAAGTGCACTTCCAGTATTGAGGAAAAGTATTAGTATTAGGGCATGGGGAGTAGAGTTGAACGAGGACAGGCGCCAGCTTAGAAGCACACTCCCTCAAAACACGAGGAGGAATGCCATCTGGGCCACTGGCCTTCCTGACTTTCATAGATCTTAGTATCTCGTGTACTCGATCATGAGTAATGACAGGTAGAGACATTGGACATCTGAGAGGGGATGGAGCAGGAGGAGGGGAGCTGGAATCGTCCAGGGTGGATTAGATGAAAAAAGAAGACCAAAGAGATAGCCTTTTCAGAAGGAGTGTTAGCAACAGAACCGTCAGACGGATAAGAGGAGAAAGGCAGATTTACCGAAGTTAATTGAGAATGTTTTTGGGCAAGAGGCCAGAATTTTTATCAGAAGGAGAATCAAGAAGGGCAGCATACTTCCTTTTAGTGTAAGAACGCTTGGCCAGTCGAATAATATCCCTGCATCGATTCCGGGCAGAGCGAAAATTAGTTAGAGTAATAGGAGAACGAGAGTTGTTCAAGCCCTATACGTAATGTCACGCTCCTGGATGGCACTAGAAACAAGGGCTAGCGTTTCATGGATAATCGGGAGATCGAGATATTTATTGGAAGATGGAATGTTTCAGGGTAATTCCATCGTATATAACGGCCCTATCTTTTCAGCAGAAGCAGAGGCGTTCCCCGGAACAAAACATGATTCATTCCAAACGATATTTTCCAAAAAAGCGACGCAATGCATCCCAATTAGCCGATTAAAGTGCCAGAAAGTGAGCTTAAAGGGCAGAGCGAGCTGCTGGAAATGAAGTGTTATACTTTAGAACTACAAGATTGTGGTCAGAATTACCGATAGGAGGGAAAAAAAATGGTGTATTTGTAGCGAGAAGGAGAAGTAGTGAAGCATAAATCAGAGTGTGTAAGAGCTGGTTAACAGAATTTGCATATACAAATAAATAGATAAGACCCGCAATATTGATGTAAAGATCTATATATATTAACAATGGAAGAACCATTCAAACCTGTTCTTGAATTTTCATTAGTTTTCTTTTCCCATTTTGTTCCTTCAAAATATTTATGACGACTTCAACATTTTCAACACATGCTTTGAACATAACATCAGCGCTGCATGCAAAGTATGATTGGTTTTGTGTTGGTGAATGTGAGGGTTGTTAAATCAGTTAGGAGGTTGGGAATGGGAATATCAAATCATTGTTGTCTTGTGTAAGATTAAGTTAGTGGTGTCATGGATGAAGAGGAAAGGAAAAAGGAAGGAAGTAAGGAGAATTAGGAGTGAGAAGTTAAGTAAACGAGGTATAAGGAAAAGTATGTGAGAGCACTTGCAAACAAGTCAGTTGAATGTGAACAAAATGAGAGTGAGCAAATCTGGACTCAAATGAAGGAAACGTTTGTTAGTAGTGCAAGAGAAATATGCAAGTGTGCTAAAGTAAGAATTAAGAATGTCAGTAGTGAATGGTGGAATGATGAGATGATGCTAGTGATAAAAAGTAAAAAAGACTCTTGGTTGAATGAGTTAAAAGTCAATGATGGGTTTTTGATAGAAATGTTTATGTAAATATATAGGAAGGTAAGGAGTAAGGCTTAAAGTTGCACACATGGAGAGAAAAAAAAGGTAATTGAAGAGTTTGGAAGGATGATGAATGGAGAATTGCAAGGGAATAGGAGGCTGTTCTGGGAGGAAGTGCATAAGGTTAGGAAAGAGAGTAAGGGATTCTTCATAGAATAATAAATAGAGATGGTCCTTTCATGACTGATGAAATGAATGTAAGGAGAGTGTAGATAGAACACTTCGAAGATCTGGAAAACATTGGGAGTGATGAAGAGGTGATTGGTGAATGTGAGTGGGTTTGATGTTGCTTGAAGTAGGTGTTTTGGGGAGGAGGTAATAGGTAGAGTGAGAAAGCTGATGAATGGTAAATCAGCAGGTATAGATGGTATTACTGGTGGAAAGATCATTAATGGAGGTGTGATTGACTGAATATGGAAGTTGTGTAACAAATAGTTTGTGGAGGGTGTAGTCCGAAGGATTGGAGGAGAGCAGTGATAATACCTTTGTATATGGGTAAGGGTGATAATGGGAATTAGTTTATTCAGTGTGGTAGGGAAAATATATGTTGGTATTGTGAAAGAGTGCTTCGAGTGACTGAGAGGCTGATTGATGAAGCACGTCGAGTGACTGAGAGGCTGATTGATGAAGCACAAGGTGATTGTTGAAGGACAAGGTGCATTTAGAAGTGGTAGAGGATGTGTAGATCAAGTTTTTACATTAAAACAAATGTGAGAGAAGAAGAAACTATATTTACGTTTTATGGGGTCAACAGGCATATGACAGGATTAATAGGGAAGCTTTGTGGCAGGTGTTAATTGTATTTTGTGTTGATGTTAGGCATCTAAGTGGAATCAAAAGTACTGTATGTATGATGATTGTGAAGCGTGTGTAAGAATGTAATGTAGTGGAGAGTGAATGGTTTAATGTTAATGGTGGAGTGAGGCAGGGATGTGTTATGTCTGGATGGCTATTTAAGTTGTATTTTTATAGGGTGATGAAAGAATTATAGGTAGGGGTGGCAGGAAGGGGGGTTAGACTGATGGAGAATGGAAGAGAGTGGTGGATTTTTTTGAACCTGAGGAATGTTTCTTCATTGTTAGAGAAAATAAATGAAAAGGTTTTAGAGCCCAATTTCGGATCGGATGAAGATAAATTCTTCTCCGAACTTGTCATGTCGAAATTCCCTTTGGTGCTTCTCAACAAGTTAAGTGATGAGGAAATAGAGGTAAATTTTGTCCTATCTCAATGTTGGTTTTATTCATTTTGATAATAGTTTAAAACAAGTAGAAGTTTGCGCTCTTTAAATAAATAAACATAAGTGATAGGAAGCTCCTAGCTTTGTAAACTATATTCCAAGGCTGCTGAGCCACTGGGTCAAAAAAAGTTTTTTTGGTGGAACTGGAGCCGTTTCAATGGGAAGTGGGTCCAAGAAAGAAGACCAATCAGATTAATCTGGCTGCTAAGATGATACTCTAAATAAATCTATACCTTCTTCAGTAATAATTTAAAAAAAATACATATAAGAGATAATAATTCAAATAAAAGAAGAAAAAAAACTAGTTTAATGGGGGTGAGAAAAAGATGGTAATGCTTTGTTTATTTAATCCAATGTTTTAATTATGTATGATACAACTAATGATATAATTAATTTTCATAAGTTAAACTTATACTAGTGTTCAAATTATTCAATGGTTTTTCATTTGAAAGTAATTACTATTAATAATTTTGCCTAATTTTCTTAATTCTCAGCAAGACAATGAACAATTAATTTCAATATTTTTAAGATGGAAATCAGGAAAATTGTAATTTAGAATGTGTTTACCCTTCTTGTGTTTGTGTAAACTGCGATTTAATGAATTATACTTTTTATTAAATTTAAACTTCTCTTGTGCAAGTGTGGGTGTATATGTGTTAGGGATGTACCGGAACCTCGATTTTTTAAAAGTTCTGGTACCCGCCGGAACTAACTTGATTCCAGCCGGTAACTGTAACTTTCGGCTTTTTTTTAAAAATGTCTTACTTTAAAAATTCAGTAATTGATTTGTCATTTACTCAGTTATGATTATGCATAAAAAAATAATATAGAAAATTGATATATGTGAACAAATATCATGATAAAATGACCTCGACTCTCTACTTTCGAAAACTTTAAATATAAAACTATTTTCAAACTTGAACCATTAGCTTTAATACTCTAGAGTCTAGACCTGGGGATAAATAAAATTTGTACAATTTGTATTATTATTATTATTATTATTATTATTATTATTATTATTATTATTATTATTATTATTATTATTATTATTATTATTATTATTATTATTATTATTATTATAATAAGAAATTAACTTTAAAGTAGAAACTACTACAAAATATTAACTAAACTGTTTAAGCAAAAATTTAAAAAATTTAAAAACAAGATTCCATAATTTTCTTACTTAAAATTAAACTTATTTGAATTTTGAAATGTGTGGTGTAGGAAAATAAGTTGTTCTCCATGTTGTGTAGTTAAACGTCATCTCTTATCCTCATGTATATACACGTTACCCGCTTCTCAAAAAAAGCCTCTCAGAATAAACTGATGAAGCAGGGCAGGCGAGCATTCTTTTAGTTACCAATTTAATAAGAGATAGTGATACGCGGGTTTTTATACATGCTCCGAAATATCATGTTATTAACTCTATCAACAATATTGCGTTACAAACGAGCAAAAAATCTACCTTTTTTTGCTCAAGCGATATCATTTTCTGATTTTTAAACTTTGAAGACCCGTAGAACTTTATATAGTATATTCCTATTTTACTTAATAAATTTACTGATCTGTTTTATCCAAAATTTTGGCTTTCTGGGGCATTGGGGTGAGTTAACGGACTAAAAAAAGGCTCCACAATATGAATATGGGTGCCAGATACCTTCTAGAGAGGCTCCCACTTGGTTAATCAGACAAGTTTTCAGTAGATATATGTAAGGTATATCGGTTGATAAGTTCCAGTTCCAACTGGAACTTCCTGCTGGAACTTTCCAAGTTCCGGAAGTTTCTGGCTTCTAGTACATTCCTAATATGTATCAAATGTTTGTTTTTTACCGTTCTAATTTCCCAACCGTCAATCTATTTCCCAGTGCGGAAGTGTTAAGTTTAAGAATATATATGTAAGGACAGCTTGGAGTTCAGAGTAAGGCGAAAATTCATATATGAGATGTATTTGCTCTTATCTAAATTATAACTGTAGTTCAGATAAGATCTTTCTTTATGCTCAATGAGCAATTTGAAAAAAATCTGTGGATTGAGACTCATCAACTAAGATTCTAAGATTTCCATTTGAAAATTGACTGAGTAATCTCCAAAACTGAAGAATTCCTCAGAGTTCTTAACTGAGAACAAAACAGTGGAGGAAACAGAAATCGGGTCCAAAATAACAATTCGCTCCAAATTTAGAAAAACTTTCAAACTTCCAAGAACAGGACAAAAAAGATCTTTAAACTTCAACAAAAAAAAAAAAATAAAAAAAAATAAAACTCAGGTCCCAAATTTTTAAAAGAAACTTCATTGACCACTAAGCCTTAAAACCCCAAAATGTACAAGTGTATTTCTTGTATTTCCAGGATCTGAATGGGTTATTCTTACTCATAATGACCACAACATTATTTTCTTATATTTTCCAAATAGGTTTCTTTGTTGGAAGTTTTCGCCAAATCTACAAATAATATATTTCTACTACCGAGAAAATAACTAAACAACGTAACTTTCTATCTAGATAATTAATGTTACTGAAAATTAAGAACACCATTTTAATGAAATACAACAAAAATTTTATCCAATATAAAAAATAAATTTTATCAACCAGTGAACCAATAATAATGGTTCCAATTCTGATAACCCTACAACCTCAGGGATGGAAAAACTTTGTAATTTACTCTATAATACAACTGATTCTAGTCTGGTGACCTAATGTCCTATGGTTAGGAAAGGCCACTTGAAGGCCCCCTAAAAGTTTCACAGTAAAACAAAAGGGTTCAGAGCCAGAGCCAGAGCTACATTTTTAATATGGAGCTGGACAATTGTGGAGACAGAGTCGAAGCCGGCAAGGGCCAAAAATTTACTGGCTCTCCAATGAAACCTTGCTATATTCTTTACATTACCCAGGAGGAGTCCAGAATCTCTATTAGATCCCTTTCTAATCATGAGATTCAAGAGTCCAGAATCTCTTTATTAGATTCCATTCTAATCCAGAACTCTTTATTAGATTCCTTTCTAATCATGAGTTTCAGGAGTCCAGAACTCTCTCTATTAGATCCTTTCTAATCAATGAGAATTCAGAAGTCCAGATCTCCTGTATTAGATTCCTCTAATCATGAGATTCCGAGTCCCAGGATCCTTTATTAGATTCCTTTCTAATCATGAGTTTCAGGAAGTCCAGAATCTCTATTAGATTCCTTTCTAATCATGAGATTCAGGAGTCCAGAATCTCTTTATTAGATTCCTTTCTAATCATGAGATTCAGGAGTCCAGAATCTCTTTATTAGATTCCATTCTAATCATGAGATTCATAAGTCCAGAATCTCTATTAGATTCTTTTCTAATCTTGAGATTAAAGAATCCAGAATCTCTTTATTACATTCCTTTCTAATCAGGAGATTGTTGATCTTTCACTTTTCTGAAGAAAAAAAAGAGTAAAGAATAAAAATATTATAGAAAAGTTTTAAAATCCTTAAGCATCATTTTCAAAAATAAACTAAATTAGTAAAACATTGGACTACAAATTTTACTATATTTTTTTCTGTTACATTGATTTTATAGAATTTTTCTTATAGCATAAATTTCAAATGTGTTTGCCAAATTTAGGAGAACGTATTTTTTAATAAAATGCAGTTAAAAATATTGAAAATTGTTACTTTCCTATACTATACAAAATAAATTCCATGCACAGTGAACTCGCCTAAAATGCAGTTTTTTTTAACGGAAGTTCTTCTGTATCCAACTCAGAAAACGTCCCATTTTAGTACCCAGGATAAATCAAATCTCTCTCTCTCCTCTCTCTCTCTCTCTCTCTCTCTCTCTCTCTCTCTCTCTCTCTCTCTCTCTCTCTTTCTCTCTCTTTCCTCTCTTTCCTCTCTTCTCTCTCTCGTCCTCTCTCTCTCTCTCTCTCTCTCTCTCTCTCTCTCTCCTCTCTCTCTCTCTCTCTCTCTCCTCTCTCTCTCTCTCTCTCTCTCTCTCTCTCTCTCTCTCTCTCTCTCTCTCTCTCTCTCTCTCTCTCTCTCTCTCTCTCTCTCTCTCTCTCTCTCTCTCTCTCTCTCTCTCTCTCTCTTCTCTCTCTCTCTCTTTCTTTGAATGAATGCAATTGAATCTTTTCTCCTTCTCTTTCTCTTTCTCTTCTCTCTCTCTCAGGTAAAGCAAAAGTTGACATTGTAAGTAATTTTCCAAATATCTTTATCTCTCTCATCTCTTCTCGCTCTCGCCTCTCTAAAATAGTCCTAAACTAAAAGAAAAATCATTTAAAATATTTTACACAGCAAAACGTTAACAAACGTTAAGTTTTTTATAAATTAAAAAAAATGAAAACTGTAGTACAATTTCTGACATTTTCCATTCATATTTACACCCAAAATCGCATTAAGAATCTACCAATATTATGCGCTTAATAACTGAATTGTCTAATAATGGTTAAATGAGGATGCCATTTGAAGTTAGTGTGACCTTTTCGTAACCCATCTCATAATCAGTAATTTCGATTGTTGCTTTTGAAAAGTTACTTGCCTAAGGTATGAAGTCCTTATGATTTTTAAGATACCTTTTTTTTTTCATTTTTTAAACTTTTTCTTTAAACTACTCAAATTTAATAATACGATTAAAGTTGTAAAATTTTGAGTGTTGGAATTTAGAGTAAACAGTAATTCATTATTTTGGTTAATGACTTTGTGTTTTAAATTTAGCTGTGTACGAAATTTTATTCTTGGTCTATTTATTTTACAGATTTTAAACGAAGGAGTGTTGATGGGACCATGGCAAGAAAAGGATCTTTGAAAAGTGATCTCGGAAGTCAAGATCACCAATGAATAAGATTGAGTATGAAAAGTTGAAGAAATTCACTTGTGATCTCTGTGATGCTAAATTTCGACGCAAAAGTGGTTTAAAAAGACATATGATTACGCATCAAAATACAAAATTATTTAATGTTTTGAGTGCAACTTGAATGTAATTCTTAAATAATAGCTTAAAAGTCATATGCTTAAATAAGCATTCAAATTTCAAATTATTTAAATGCTCTGAGTGCAGCTATGAAAGTAATATCAAAGGAAACTTTAAAATGCACATGCTCAAGCATGAAAATATTAAATTACTCAAATGTGCTGAGTGCAGCTATGAATGTAATAGAAAAGATCACCTAAAACGACACTTGCGTATTCATGCAAAAATAAAGTTATTTAAATGCTCTATGTGCGTCTATGAATGTAATCAGAAAGGGCAATTAAAAATACATATGTTCTTAATCCATGGAACGTAAAGCTTTTAGATGTGCGAGTGGTAAGGTTTTGAAAAGTAATCGCAAAGGAGCTTTAAATTCACATGCTTGGCATGCAAAATATAAAACTATTTAAATGTGCAGAGTGTAACTATGAATGTAATGTGAGATCAAATATGAAAACACACATGCAAGTTAAACATAGAAATATAAAATTATTAAAATGTTCTGAGTGCACCTATGAATGTAATTATAAAGTAAGCTTGAAGTTACATATGCTTAAGCACGCAAATATAAAATTATTCAAGTGTTTGGAGTGTAGCTTTGAATGTAATCGCAAAGCAAATTTAAAAGAGCACATGCTCAGACATGCAAGTCAAAAGCGTTTTAAATGTGCCGAGTGTGACTATGAATGTAACGTCAAACCAGACTTTAAAAACACACATGCTTAATAAGCATACAAATATAAAACTTTTTAAATGTGTTCACTGTAGCTATGAATGTAATACAAGTAATAACTTAAAAATGCATAGCTTAAGCACACAAATACAAAATTATTCAAGTGTTCTGAGTGTAACTATGAAATGTAATTTTTAAAAGTAATATGCACATGCTTACGCATACAAGTCGAAAACTTTTTAAATGTGCAGAGTGTAACTATGAATGTAATCAGAAATCGAGATTAAAATTACATTTGCTTAAACATGAAAATATGGTTTGTACCGATTAATAGGCTAACAATAGGTAATCGGTCATTTAATCAAAATCGGCCAAAGTCTATTAATCGGCCGATTAGTAAGTATAAATTACCATCCTACTACAATCCCAAATTTTAATTCATTAATGAATTTGATTCACAAGGTTAAACTCCGTGTTTGTTTTTTATTTATTTCTTTATTTTCAAAATATTGCTTGAACCTTAAATTTTGTGCAGTCTTGTTTTTCAATGGGTTTATATATATAAAAAATAAGGTTCCTGTAACAGTTTATTTAAAATATTTAAAAAAATATACTTTTTATTAACTTTTTGCATAAACTTAAAAAATCCTTTTATTTTTTTAACATTATAACTAAATGAAACTTGGTACTTAAATTTTAAAACTCTAACATCATGCTATAGTACAAAAACATTAAAATTTCGCCATTTAATTGGCATAGCCGATTTCGCACAGGTTCATAAATGTTACCTCCAGTGCTAAAAACTCGTTCACTCTCAACGGAAGAAGCTGGAGCACTCCAATATTTCAAAGCCAGCTTGCTTATATTTGTGAAGGCTTCCTTTGAATTTTTCTACCAAAGAAATGGGTCACTGTCTCTTGGCAGCAGTGGCAAATTTAAATATTCTCCTTATTTTCTTTTGATTTGATTAGTTTTACTCGTTTTTTTCTTTTCTCTCTTTCCGGAGACACTTAATTTTCATCACCTTTTCGCTTGCCACATGCTGATTCATCAAATAAACCCTATAGACATAGAGGTACGACTTTTTTTTTACATTATCTCCAGAAGTTTTATCTTCATAAACCATTTGACATATTGAGTCATTCTTTTTCATATCAACCAATGCCCTAAATAATAATGTAAGTAGCTTTATTATTATTATTATTATTATTATTATTATTATTAAGATCATATGTTACTCCACTTATGTGACTTCATAACCCGACCGTATGCTCTTTAAAATAACTATTTGTTGTAGAACCACCGTTATGCATCAACCCCCGCTTGTACCTATTTCGTTAAACGCCTCCTAATTCCATTTGCTTTCTTACTTAGTGTGTAGATTGTCCTTTTGCACGCAAGACGTGTACTGTTAAAAATGTGTAATATTCTTAGGTAGTGCCATAGTATAAAAATTAAACCGTGGTAGTGCTGACACGTGGTTAATTATTTAATAATGTCTCTTATTTTATGTTTCAACATTCCCTTACTCGATTTGTTTATGACTTATTTATGATTCCGTTTAGACTTGTTTTATCTTTGATTTATTTTGATTGTTTTATTTACAAATTAAGCTTTTCTTATAAACTGTGAAAATTGAACTACTCACAGATTTGGGAAATATCTTAATAAAAATTGGTCGAAAGTTATATTCTATATTATTTAATGTTCAGGATTTTTACATTGATATAAAAAAAGTGTACATATTTATAAAAAGGATATTGATACTCAGTGACTTATTAAACATTGTTTATTTCAAAGTGTCTTATCTCAAACCTTTCAAAATTCATTTATAATCTTGCAAATAAAATCGATGCTCACATCAGTGCAGTGCACACATGGTACAAAGGTATTTCTCATTTCTATATTCTCCAATTTTTATACTCCTTGACCTAAGAGGAAATAAGAAAGTGTAATAAAAATCATTACATTTTATGTTAACAGAATTTATCATTTTCATCTGGCGAATCATCTATCAAATACCACGAACTTGATATTCTTTCCATCCGCAAAGTGGCGCAGGCAAATCATCTTCTCTTGGAAGCAAGCAAAAAAAAAAAAAGTTGAGGGGGAAAAAATATTATATATAATTATATATATATATATATATATATATATATATATATATATATATAATATATATATAATTATATATATATATATATATATTATATATAATATAATAATATTATATATATATATATATATATATATTATATAATATATATATAATATATATATATATATATATATTAAGTGAGGCATGATGTCATTTTTTTCGCATCCTCGGATGCGGATGTTTGCTTATGCTCCGCGGATGCGGATGTTTGATATATATATATATATATAAATATAATATATTATATATAATATATATATATATATATATATATATATAATATATAAATAATAATTATATAATATAATATATATATATATATATATAATATTATATTATATTAGTATATATATAATATATATATATATATATATATATTCAGTTAAGCCACAATATTAATATAATTGTTACAAGGGTGCGGGACAGGGGACCCAACTCAATGCACCCCACCAACCTCTTTTCCCAACCTCCTCCTTAATGAAAGAAATTTTACAATGAATTATATTCTTTTGCACTGTTTGGAATTCAAATATAGAAAGGTTGTGCTGAGAAACATCAATTTTTTACTGCCTTTTCTGCTGAGAGTCTGTTTTTCTCTTTTCATCATATAATTAAACCAGCATTGCTAAATACTCTCTCACTTAGAAACACTAGTTGCAGGACAGTCCAAGTATTTCCTTGCAGTTTATTATAAGCGTGGGTAAATATTTGGGCTAACTTTCCCAACTGTATGGATTATCATTTGTATGTAGTCGTTTTCTTGGTGATAAGTTTTCAATCATTTGCACTCATCTTTTGGTAATGCTTGTGTTTCTTCATCACTAACTGACTGTAGAAATTCTTCCATGAATCTTTATTGATTTGCTTGTAGAAGTTGTTGGTCTGTAGATTTCATTTTTTCCTTTAATGGATGGCTAAATTAATAGACCTGTTCGGATTGAAGATTTTCAACTGCAACACAAAGTGATGATTTAACTTCTTCTAATTTTGTGTTACAAAAAACTTGCCTTTAATAACGGGGACTAATAAGGTTTGCAATAGAATGAAGGTCATTAATTTCCACGAAACCAAGGTATTTCTGCTCTAGTTTTATACATCTTTCATTCTTTTAAACTGTCATCAATTTTCATTTGAAGATGGTCAAAAACGCTTTCTTTAGCGTGAAGATTAATGGTATTAACATTCGAGACAAGCGTAGAGGCCTTTGATATTGTTTTTTGGTAATTTCGTCAAATGGTTTCAATAGCTTAATGTGGTATGAATGTCATTTCCATATTATAAGAAATGTTAAACTTTGGATACAAACGGCGTAACAAATCAAGAGGTTCTTCTGAGCGATATCCATTCTTTCCATCATATGACATGTACTATTCCAGCGAGTTTGGTAAGATATGGGATATCAAGCCGTTTTTGAATTGCCTACAACTCATTTTCAAATTCATCTTAAGTATTTTTTTATTATAAAATTCTTTATCAATCTCGAACAATAAATTCCGCGCAAAACTCCGCAGGGCAAAGCGCGGGATGCGGATCTTAATAATGTGCGGATGCGCCGCCCACTCAAATCAACTTATATATATATATATAATATATATAATATAATATATATTATATATATATATATTATATATATTAATATATATATAATTATATATATATATATATATAATATATAATATATATATAAGTATTTGTCGGCTTTTTGGGGTTCTGTGTAACCGAATTCGTGTAAGTTGGGTAATAAAAGCGCTTCAAATCTTTTCAAAAAATTTTATTCTTATTAAGATAACACACAGACCCCTGTTCCTATAAGCATCCCAAGAAACTGACGCAGTTGTTTCTGATTTTGAGGCGTAGTTAACATGAGTACTGTAGTCTTCCGCTCTGCCAGAATACAAATACCCTCAGCGGAGACCGTGTGACCAAGGAAAGTGAGAGAAGACGCACCAAAAACACACTTTGCAGGGTTAAGACGTATTCCATACTCGTCTAACCGAGCAAAAACAGCGCGCAGATGTTGCTCGTGTTCGGCGGGAGAGGTGGAAGCGACGAGGAGGTCATCAAGGTAAGAAAAGGCGAAGGGTAGACCTCTGAGGACGCTATCGATGAAGCGTTGGAACGTCTGTGCTGCATTTCTTAAGCCGAAAGGCATCTTTGTATACTCAAAGAGACCAAACGGTGTGATCACTGCAGTCTTCGGGATGTCTTCGTCAGCCACTGGTATCTGGTGGTAAGCCCTCACCAAGTCGACTTTGCTAAAGATGGTTTTGCCCGCCAAATGGGATGTAAATGACTGGATATGAGGGACTGGATACCTGTCTGGGACAGTAGAAGCATTGAGGGCTCTATAATCCCCACATGGCCTCCAATCACCCGATGGTTTTTGAACTAAATGTAGGGGCGAAGACCAAGAACTCTTCGAAGGGCGGATGATGCCAAGCTCGAGCATATGTTCAAACTCCGCTTTGGCGGCTTTGTACTTATCTGGTGGCAGACGGCGGGCTCTAGCGAAAGTGGGAGGGCCTGTGGTTTCAATATGATGTACCACAGAATGCTTGACTGGCAAAGATGAAGAACATGGACTCAACAGAGACGGAAAATCGTCCTGTAGGATGGTGAGAAAAGGGGAGTCAACAGAGGGAGAAGCAACAGCAGAGATACCCTTGAGAACTGCAGATACTACCGTACCTGGCGAAGACCTAGACGTAGAACCGTCAACTAACCTTCTGTTCTTTAAATCGACCATCAGGCCAAAATGTGACAGAAAATCTGCTCCTAGGATTGGCTGGTGTACATCAGCCACTAAAAACACCCAGGGAAATCGACGGCGGAGAGAGAGATCGATGTTGCACAAACGTTCACCATAGACAGGAATGGAGTACCATTTGCAGCGTACAGAGCTCGGTCTGGAAGAGGGACGGCGGACTTTTGGGACACGTCCCGTGGCAGACAAGAGAAGCAAGCACCTGTGTCGATGAGAAAGAACTGGTTTGTGGACCTGTCGAACAGTCGCAGGACGTCTTGAGGAGAAGAAAACGCGAAGAAGTAGAACAAGCAAGGGGAAGGCCAGCTGTATTCCCTGCCTCTAAGAACCGCTGGCTGGTTGGTTTCCCGAAAGTGAACAGGGGGCATTGCATTTCTTTGCGTTGAGGCCGAACCTATGGTGGTAATAGCAATATCCTGTGGATATTGTTGAGGGCCTGGAGTTGGAGTACGGTCTGAGAAACGACGGCCAGAGTGTGACCGGTTACGAGGGCGGGAATCCCTCTGTGAACGCAACATGGAAGAGATAGAGAGCAGCTCAGCCTTTATCTCAGTCATGTTTTGCTCTACCGTAGAGAGACGAGCCTCTACTGCCGAGAGATGGGAAGAAGAGAGTTCCGTAGCAGCACCGTATATTACAGGATGATAGAAAGAGGATGAGGAAACGTCGGATAGGAAGAAGAAGTGGCGGAAGAAGGAGGATGAACTGGAAGAACAGGAGCAACAGAGATGGGAGGAGTAGGTGCCGGAGCTGTGGGAGGTGGGGGACCTGCGGGGGGAAAAGAGACTGCTGCAATAGGGGCACTAACAGGGACTTGGTTGCGTTGGAGACGGTCTGCCCTCTCTGCGAGTTCCTGCAAGGTAAGAGCTGGGTCCATAGAAGCCAGGAAGTACTGCATGTCCCTGGGCAACTTTTGTACGAATAGAGTGAGGACCATACCCGACTCCTGCTGCGAAGGGGGTCCACCCAACAAAGCCAACATCTGCACCAGGAGGTCGGAAGGTTTTTGATCTCCCAGCGCGGTGTGGCGGAGCAGTTCCTCATACCTGGCCTCTTGAGTTGGGGCCAGGCGCGCGATCAGAAGTTCTTTCAGAGCGGTGTAGGGGGTGGGGGAATTGGACAGGGTTGAAAGGGAGTCCCTAATGCGAAGAGAGACTCCTTCAGGAATAAAGGACAAGACGATACCAAACCTTGTCTTTTCGTCCGCCACCGCATGTAAGATGGCCTCTGTCTGACTGAACCAGAGTTCTGGTTGTTGTTGAAAGAAAGGAGGAAGGCGCACATGAGAAGGTTGAGGGGCGGGAGGAGTTGCGTCAGCTCCCGTCATGACTAAAACAGGGGAAGCTAGGAGAGCGAAAGACGTAGTAGTGGAGAGAGTTGAGCTGAGGCAAAGTATAAGAGTTGAGTTGAGGTAAAGTACAAGGGTTGAGCTGAGGCAAAGTACAAGAGTTGAGCTTAGGTAGAGTAAAAGAGTTGAGCTGAGGCAAAGTACAAGAGTTGAGCTGAGGAAAAGTACAAGAGTTGAGCTGAGGTAAAGTACAGAAGAAAAAGTGACAACACCAATACAACACAACTCTTGAGAGCAGGTGTGAGGGAAGAACCACAGCACACTGGAAAGTGGCAATACCGTAAAATTCCCCGGTGTAACTTAACCCCAAAATATAATAATAATAATAATAATAATAATAATAATAATAATAATAATAATAATAATAATAATAATAATAATAATAATAATAATAATAATAATAATAATAATTAATATGACAAGTAATAATAGTGATAACTGCTTAAAGTTACCGTACAGTACTGGAGGAATAGGGGTCTGACGTATCTTGGGTTTGTGAATCAGGTTGGTTGCCACCGCAGGCAGAACTTTTCCCAGCTGGTAAAGAAAAAGGGGAAAAGACAAGCACAAGTTATGGGTAGATATACCCGGTACACATGAAACATACAAAATAATATTAAAAAATTTGCGAAAAAAAAAATAATACTTTTTGTACGGTAAAAGAAATAAAAATGTTGCCTGCAGGGTACGTATGTTCCGCGGTCGTAAGCACCAGATGAGATGAAGTGTCTTTGTGGGTGTTCGTTGGAGACGATACTTGTTCCTTCTTCACGACAGGGTCACCCCTGTCGGCTTTTGGGGTGCTGTGTAAGCCGAACTTGAAAGTTTGGGAAATGAAAGCAGCTTCAATCTTTTCAGAGTTTTATTCTTATAAGATAACACACAGACCCCTGTTCCTAAAAGAAAAAACAATACTATTAGAAACAGGGCAAATTATGATTAAACATCTCTATATGCCTGCACATGTTATACAGGAAGAGGATCCTGCATAAGATAAGCTTGCATATAGGGAGGTTTACAACTGGCCAAAAAGAAAACTTAAGTACTACTACAACTCTCTATGCTCACATATATTTTGCGGGAACCATCATCCTGCACAATATATGTGCATAGGGAGTTGGTATGCTACCAGAAGGGTAGTTTATATATATCTGACTCCATAAATATATAGTAGCAGTAGAGCTATTATCGTACATTTTTAGAAATTAATTACCTTTAAGGTTTGGGTACCTTAGTTTACAAGCCATACCATCAAATACCTAAACATTTACTGGCCTGTCCTGTAGACGACGTGAATGGGTGTGTGTGGTACGGTATACTTTAAAATTAACTACTTTTGAGCATCGGGTATACAAGTTTTTAGAACGCTATTTTCTTTAATACCTACATCCACCGCACACACGGTACCCATATATATATATATATCTATTATACCTATTTGCCTTGCGGGAGAGAGAGAGAGAGTAATAACAATTTGTCTGAGCTGCTATTCCCCACCTTACCAGCATGCACTAATTCTAACGTCAATATTTGGTTTCTCTCATATCTAGCTTCGGTATACGAGCCTAAGGCTGTTTATCATAGCTCTAACTTTTCACTTTTTATGCGCTAAATATTCTAATTCACATGCATCACTCCTTTACGCTGCTTCCACTCACCTCAATTAATTAGTTAAATGCCTTTTTGTTACATAAATCTATTGTTTTTTTATTAATTTTATTAATTGTGCCGCAGCCCTATTTCGAGTTTAATTTTTCTTTTCGGAGGCAGTTTCTCCAGCTCCCGATAGGTGTCGTTGTTATTCATGAGCGCTGTAGTCTTCCGCTCGCAGGCAGGCGACAATATATATATATATATATATATATATATATATATGATTATATATAATATATATATATACAAAAAATAGATTATTTATATATTTATATATACTAATAATATATATAAAGTATATATAGATATCTATATATATATCTATATATATAATAATGCCCAGTGTCCAAAGGTCAGCATCTCGTACTTATAAGGAATTATAAAAGTGATATACATAGTACAGCGAATTGGTGAGAGTATCTAGAGTGTTTCCTGAATTTGTTGTTTCAAAAGAATTTTTGCCTCTTTGAATAAGACTTCTTGATAGTCCTTAGATACTCAGCCTCTTGGCTTTGTGTAAACCGTAGCTACTCATACTAATATCTTAACGTTAGGGTAAATTTTGATTGGTGAGATAAGGTAAAGAAGAAATAGAGATAAGCATTGATAGTAATAATATTATGAAAAGAAATGAAGAATTTACCTCTATAGCCAATTTTTACTTTTATTATTAAATTTTCGAATTTCACAAGCACGGACTAAATAGGCAAACCGCTTTTGGAAATTGTTGAAGTTAATTCCCGAGCAGTTGACTTGATTTATTAGTGAATTTCCTGGTCAACTATTATATTTGAAGGGGACAAAAATATAAAATTACCACCTAAAACTAATATATAACTGAATACTAGCTAATAGTCTTCTATCACGTCCCTAGAACAGAGAGATAGACTATATCTCTCCAATAAACGAAATAATTATATTATATAGTAGATCCCGTGTATTACTTGTATGTGACGCGATGACGTAATATAGTTTTTTTATCCTCCCACTGGAAGAGTTGCAATGAAAACCATTGCGCAATTAAAAGAATTAAATTTTTTACAAATCAGATAAATTCCTGCGAAGGATTCTTGACACTTGACAGCAGCCTGTCTAGAGGTCTTCCTTTGACTGAATTGAGCTGAAAATTTTGATTCTGTTGAGAGTCAAGTTGAAGGTGAATTTATACTGAAGTTTGAAGGTTGTAAACATCTACATAGCAGTATCACTATTAGCTTTGACTACTGAATTTGAATTTTTGATTGAATCAACTTGATCTGTATTTTCTTGTTTTGACCATCTGAATTGGAGAGATCACTGTTTGCTTGCAAGCATCAGTTTCTCCAGACAGAGTGGGTTAATAGATAACTCCAATGAGTAGAGATGACAAATAGAATAGTGCAGGTTTGTTCCATCTCCCTTTTAATAACACACTCCTGATCTTAATTCGTCATCACCAACAATGACTTCAGAACTCTACCCAAAAGCCAGAAGGGTCTAGGTTTGTTAGGTGTGTGAATCAGAAACTATATCTCAACCTTTATTTCTGTTGGTCCACTCTGACTGTTAGAAATTTCTACTTGTCTGGCGCAAATTTAATAGATAAGACTCATATCCATAGAGTAATGCCCTGAAAGTCTCCAAAACTCTTCCTTGGGCAGTTAGAGTTATGGCTAAGTCTTGATGTGAGGGAGGAAGTTTTTCCATATGGGGTGGAAACTTCATTGAATATGAGGTTGAATTGCCATAAGCTTCAAAAAAGGGAATTTGGAGCAATAACTTCCAAATCATTATCTGAAGACCTATAGGTTAAAGGTCTTGAATTGAAAACATTGGTGATATTTGAAATACTTGTTAACCAGTTTTGAAAGAGGTTAAGGTTGCTTTCCTATAGTCCCTTATAGAGAACATCCCTTAACTGTCGGTATCATTCCTCAGTTTACCCAAAACTGATCCCACACAACTGGAAATAGAACTGGAATCTTGTAATGTCATTGGAAGTGTAATTTGCATACGGCATATGTTTCTGAAGTTATACATATGTGTGAGACAAAGATTCTAATTACAGTACTGATTATTCCAACGCCTTGTTTGAAATTCCTGGCATTATCTGAGTACAAATTGGACGGTATGCCATATATATTTTGTGAAACGTTGGAATGAATAGTAAAAAGGATCAGTGGACATATCTTGAAGGACATCAACATGAATAGCTTCTGATATTAAGGCGGAGGCTTGGACGAAAGGTGTAAACCAGGGAGAGGTACAGATATGTTTAGTGTGAAATTCTTATCATTTAACTACTACTTGTACAAACGGAGATGCCCTTGTAAAGTCCACGCAGTAATGTGCTAACGGAAGGGCGCACAAAATGTAACCTCAGTATGGCCAATATGAGGAAGAATTAGTCACAGCACTCATTTTTTGGATTATTTAGAAGGCGTCTACTTGTTAAATTTTTTGCAATATACTATACAGTCTGACAAAAACATTCTTTACCAGACACTTTGCTGCCTGCTTGGTATGCCACAAGCCAATGGAGCCTCTGATAAAGACTTGATAGTGGTCAATTGAACACCCAAGTGTTGACGATCTTAATTTTTTAGGAAATCACTGTAATGTAATGGTTAAGGCAATGAATGCATTGCATTCGCTAACTCTGCATACCAAATTTTTGAATTAAATTACGAACTAAGACTAACTAAGCTTAGTGAATGAAACACCGGACGAATAGGCTAGCTCGATAGGCCCACGTGGTTCTTTCTACCGTCTCTATTATTTTCTTATATTAGAAATAGAAATGACTTTTGACCTAAATAATAACACAAAAATATCGAAACTGCTTATAGCTTGCGGAAGCCTAGATTTATACTTTGCAATATTGCTCAGCACGAGTTATCAAGAATTGCCAACAAATTCCGTTCGTTAAGACCAATATAGATTACACAATTGACGAAAATTTAATCTAAAGCAGATTAAATTAATTTCAAAAATTCTTTGAAAGATATAAGGAATTAAAAAGTGATATATAAGTACAATTGTGAATCTACATTAGCCTTACCTGAATTTGTTGTTTCACAAAGATTTTTTTGCTCTTTGAATAAGATTCTTGATAGTCCATAGATAACTCGGCCTCTTGGCTTTTGTAACCTAGCACTTAAATCTTAGTTAGGGGTAAATTTGATTGGTGAGAAGGTGAAGAGAAAGAGATAGATTGATAGTAAAAATATTTGAAAAGAAATGAAGAAATTTAACTTCTATCCCTTTTTACATTTTTGATTATTAAATTTGAATTTCACAAGCTCGACAAATTAGGACCGCTATTGAAATTTAAAGTAATTCCGCAGTTGTTAATTTTTTAGTGAAATTTCTGGTCAATTATATTGAAGGGGACAAAAATATAATTCCACTAAAACTAATATACTGAATATAGCTATATTTCTAATATCCTAAAATAAAATACTATACAGTCGGATCGCATAAAACATACAAAAGTCTAAAAGCCTTAATGGGGCACACAAGAAAATAGAAAGATATTATGTGGCAGTTAAATAAATAGTGTTTTATAGTAGCTTGGATCACCAAAAAGTTGGGAAAGTGAAATCAGAGGTGGAGCAACAAGGGCCCGATTTTAAGCGATAACGGCGTTTGAAGAGTGAGTTTAAAAGTCATTGGAAAATGTATGTAAGCAATGAGTACAGCTGCAACAATTGTGGAGGTCAGTAGTTGGGCAAGGAGTGAACGAGAATTGTGGTTAAATTGACGAGGTGGATGACGAGGCTCAGTCGACACGTGGCCGAGGAGGTGTCGATAGGAGAGTTCGAAGGAAATCAGTGTGTTTTGTAATACCAACACTGTAGGAAGAGTAATGCAATGAAAAGGAAAAGAATTGGAAGAGCAGAGAGAGTAAGTTTGGAAAAAGGAGGAGAGAGAGAGTTAGTGAGAGAGAGAAAGAAGTTAGTGGAAGTAAAGGAGAGAGAGAGCTAGTTAGGTGTTAGGAGTAAGAGAAAAAGTTAGTGTTGAGTAGGAGAGAGTGTTAGTGAAAGAGAGAGAGAGAGTTAGTGAGAGAGAGAGTTAGTGAGAGAGAGAGAGATGAGTGAGAGAGAGAGAGAGAGAGAGAGAGAGAGAGAGAGAGAGAGAGAGAGAGAGAGAGAGAGAGAGAGAGAGAGAGAGAGAGAGAGAGAGAGAGAGAGAGTTAATACCGCGAAAAGTCTTCTATTCAAGAAGTGGTATTAATGGACCACACCCCAGATATGTGATATGTACTCCATGCAAGATCTAACAACGCCCCTTTGCAGGGCGAGGCGAGCAATTGAGATGGTGTGTAGAAGTTGTGAGGACGCCTCGGAACATTTAACCTCTTTGAAGCTTCTTTAGTGAGAGAATAAATAATGTGATCTTCCCAAGAAGTAAAAGTGGAATATTTAGAAAAAGAGAAGGCTTGTGTTATGTATTTTTAAAAGAGATGTTACGATTGTGGAGAAGATTTTGTTGATTTGAAAGAACTGAGTTTTTGAGGCACTAAAAACAACCATGATTTCTCTGCCCAATTAACGAGGCAAAAAACATATACAAGGTCGCTTAAAGTGAGAGGAAGGAGTAATGAAGGGTAGAATCGTCAGCGATAGAATGGAAATATGAAGCATGTTGAAGTTGAGTGAGGCGTCTTTTAAAATGAGAAGAAGGAGTAATAAAGGTTAGAATCGTGAGTGGTAGAATGGAAAGATGAAGCAACAGACAGAAGGTCATTGATGAAAAATTGAAAGAACTAATGGATATCACAGAACCCTTAGGTCACCATTATTAATAGTTTTAAATGATATATGGCAGACGTTTACATCTGCTTTAGAATGATCGCCACAGTAAACAAATTCACCTAAATGCTGAAGGGCAGAGGACCATGAAACTTCTTACTAGCCTTGAAATGAACTAAAAAGGAGGTCAAGACCAGGCAAATGGTACGAGCAGGGAATAGCCAAGGCGTATACCCTTCGTCATCATGAGGATGAACCGGAGCAAAAGCACCTTTTGGCAAAGGGATGCTTAAAGATGTTATAGAACTGTTTTTGCAACTAGGCCAGTTAAGGAGGATATCTGGAGTCCTCCCTCAGACGGTGTCAGAGTAGACGGTATTGGGTTTGAAAACGAAGATAAGATAACTTATGATGTTATTCCCTTCGAAGAGAGGGTGGAATCACATTGGGATATTTATTTCAAGCTTACAGAGGGACCGCGAGAGATATTGGACGATTGCATCGAAATGGCTCCAAGTAGAGGAAGATACAAGGGATCACCGTCGTTTATGGGTGAGGGAATCTATTACAGGTGTAGTAGAGAGATTGGGTGAGGCCTGACGCATGATACCGGCACGTACAGCATAGTCCAGCTTCGATCGAGGATTAGGATGAATAGGAAACTAAAAAGGACTTGGCCACACTACCTAAACCAGGATGATTTGTGGGGGGGAATGACGTATAAAAAGTCACAGCGCAAGCGATGACAGAGTCGTTCAGGAGTCTTAATTATGTGTGCATATGTTAAGTGCGTCTTGTACTGTAGAAATGGAAGAGTGCCACTAGGAAAATTATTGCGACTGTAAGATTTACAGGAATTCCGGGCAAACCATATAAGGGATTAGGTGTCGAGTCGAGGAAAGGAGTGACAGGGTTCCTCGAATCCTTTTTCTTCATTAAAAGTACTGCTGAGTAGAATGGCTGGGTGAGAAATGAAAGCTAATGGGTAGTTACCCATTGTGAATATTCTCAAAAGCTAGATTGAAGTTGCCGTTCTAAGAAAGGCAGCCTGGTACCTTGGCTTATGATAGCTCTAAGGTCATTCAATCAATAGAGAGAAAATTGACCGTTGCTGGGATAGAAGTATCGATGTCAAATTTAATCGAAAGCAAATAGTATAACATTTTAAACACTACATCCTAGCGGAACGCCTTCATCCAGAGTAAAGTGGCGCGACAGAACAGAAGAGCACCAAACCTGGATGGATCTATTTAACAGAAGGCATTTAATGAAAGAGGGAGTTGTCCACGGAAACCGAGCGAGTGCAGTTTAAGGTGAACCCCAGATCTCCCGTTTGGTAGTGAGAGCTGTTTTTCGAGAGTCTAAAAAGACACCACAGAGAGGCATCCACCTTGAGAGGCTTCCTGGTGTCAATGATTCAGTTTCTCTAACAAGCGCGCTATACGGAGGTAAACGAATTTTTGGGGAACACCACAACTGGAAGTTAGAAAAACGCCTGGCGACTCCTGCCAGACAGGTAGGCAGGCTGTGCTCGCACACCATTTTCTTCATTAAGTTTACAGGTATGACAGGTCAGCATAATCTCGCGCTCTCGCGCTCTCGCGCCAAAACCTTGCGGAGGTGGGTTCGCCAGGTGGCTTTTAGGTGATACGGGATTTCATAAATCTTAGCGATCACCCCTCCGCAAGGTGGCCCGAGAATAGATGGAAAAAAACACAGAATTCGATCCAGATTTGTTAACAGTCGGCCAGCAAAAACGTTGGAAGATAGATTCAATTCGCAGATTTCTTTATACAGATCGGAGGAGGAACCCCTGAAAGCGCCCGAGGCGGAGGGGGATGAAATATGACGGAGTCTTATAATGTACGAAACCATCGTCTAGTCCCCAAGCGGGCAGCCGCTCTTATAGTCCTTCCGAACGACCCCCATCAGCTTGGTACTCTGCAGTGGATAAACGGACGGTTATAGGTATAGATCCTCCCCTTTCGCGGCTGTGAAAAGTGCTGCAGTGCAGAGTTAGTCCTCAATTTTTGAAAGGCTTCAGGATAAAGCGGAAAGAGCTCTAGTGGCTAGCAAAACTATAACCTAATCCATCTGCAACAGCAGCAGGAACGGAGATCGTGTCGGTTATATCAGGCCAATAACGGAGGAATGTGGATGAGGAATTGTTGGTTGGTGCGACGAGATATTTTCTGTGCAACTTTCCACACTAAAGGAGGGGAGTTGTGGAGTTAACAATAAAAAATATAAAGTTAAAAATATTGTTTAATCGTGTTTAGCGAATTAACTAGCCGAGATCTGCCATAGCTGCTTAAAAAAATAGATCATGTTTGGGATTGGGTACTTGTGAGGCCTTTGTATTGCGTACTGTACAGGTTCCCTCTATCGGTTAGCTTATGCGCGCTGACTCTTTTCCGCGCTAACACCAGAAGGCTTGGCCGACCCGCCCTACTTGCGGAAGATTGGAGCGATGCAAGCTTCCGAGGTGCGTGTGATGCCAACTTGCTCGAAGACAAATAAAAGGCATCATCCACAGTTCGGGAAACCGCTTCTTGAAAAGAGGGAGAAAGGGAATATCTACGGCCTGATAAAACAGGAAGACCCAACATGCCGACTTGGGCTCGCATAACGCCAGCTCGAGTTTGATTTTAAATTGGGCTCGGAACAAGCTCCATTTAAAGCTATTGGGTAAAGATCACTACCTGTAATAAATTAATCAAAGCGAGGATAGTAAGACATCTCCCGAACCAAAAAGGCATCAGCTGGGGATTATGGTCCGCTATATAGATGAATCAAAATAACGGACGCATAAGTCGATCCATAGGGAATGGGAGCTAAAAGGAAATATGCAATACAGGAAGAGTGTGTATATCTAAACATTTTCTATTTATTTGGTAAGATAGGTGGTCTCTAGAGCATCCCAGGGAACAAAGGGTGTTAGAAGATCTACAAGAATCTTAGACGAGACAGAGTCGCCCCATAAGGGGTGGCGGAAGTTAAACGGGGCACATCCGTAAAAGTAGGGAGCTGCTTAAAATGATTAGCTAAGTCGACCATTACGTAAATTCACTACTCGAGCCAAGTAGATCGAGGCAGACAGTCAGGTCGGTGGACCAAATGGAATTCGTCGCTGACACTGCATGAAGTCGAGTTTGAAGAGCGGGACTGGAGAATAGGGGACAGTATCTTATGATGAGTATTCTGCAGCCATCCCCTATCATTTATAACCTCTTTCGCTCTAGAGTTAGCGGAGATTTATATTGATCGATACGTATTTATTTTTTTGGTGGGTAGGGAGCAGGTAGTTAGCACTGAAAGTGAAGTCGCGTATTGAATAGTCGAAAGCGTGTGCGGAGAGGCTACGCTATTTATGCACTTTGTGTACATATGTTATGTGAGACTCTTATTCACTCACACGTTCTTCATTGCTAAGTAGTAGGATAGCACTCAATCTTATTTTATGAAGGCGAAGGTGGCCGATGCCTATGTAGTTATCAATACTTGATGAGAAATCGGTCTTTTTGAAAAAATTTGTCTCTATGTGGCTTCGAGGACAAAATTGTTGGAACGTGAGGTTCAGATGGGGAGGAATAGGCTGAGTACCGTAGGTGTCTCCAGACGAGGAGGGGTGATTCAGGGAAGCAAAGCTACCTGCGCTGGTGAAAGGATTAAAAAGTATTCGAACGAGTATATATTCCTCTGTGGCTAGTTCGTGCAGGATACGGACCGGGAGCTTTTCGTTGAGAAGCTACCTTACAGTGGTGATTTGTGGTAAAGGGTCGCTCGCCGAGGTGCAATGCCGAGATAGCGATGTAATTTCCCACCAAGCCCAGCTTTAATTGCTGTGGATTCGGTTGGTCGTGTTGGAAGAGGCAACAAAAATGCTGTTTAAGGAATGGGACTAGCGGAATACCAGGGTACCGTGATCTAATAAAGACAGACAGATTCAAGAAATGTGTGGGGGATGTCAGTGGGGTCTAGATGCTGTTTTGCCGCAAGTGAAGTGGAAATGGCGGAGGAAGTGTGGGGTCAACAAGAAAAGTGAGACGATATATATTGATATGATAGTACATGGATGTTGCGTCTTGGGACTCCAGTAATAGGATTTCGTTGTGTTGACAAAGTCTGATACTTGGAAGATTTTGGCCAGTAACGTCATCATGCAAGTTGATTTTGGGAGAGCTGGACCAATGTTTGAGTTAAGTGTGGATATCGTGCTGGATCCCACCCATTTTTAGCCGTCAACAGATACAGAACGACTTGGATGTGTGTTGGCGGCTTTATGTTCGAACGGTTTTGTTACGCCATTCAGCATCTCTCGAAGCGCGAGAAAGCAATTAAAAAGAGAGTGGGTCATCACATCAAGCTTCATTTGGGAGCTATTATCCATTTCACCCGCTAGGCATAGAATCCTCATTAGGTAGTGCTTGAGATAAAGAAATTCGGAAGTAAGAGTTTCATTGGAGGATTCAGAAACGAGCTAGAATAATTCTGCAGAACTATCAAAGGGTTGACTGGTGTGGATTGTTTGATAGCTGTGATTGGTTTTGGCGTACAATCTATCCGAAGTTATGCATGATGAGGCGATTTGGTCTACCAGGAATAGACTTATGGCGGTTTCTTCTGAGTTGTAACTTTTTTGCGATCAACGTTAACGCAAGACCGCGCCTCTCTCTCCGCTCTCGTTGTTATTTATTACTATATGCGCGATAAGACTGTATTTTAAACGAATATCTTAGCTTGGTGATTATTCCTATTTTCTTATGTGTTTATGGAACATCTTTGTTCAGGAATTTCAGTAATAGTGGGAGGTGGATTAGGCAGTGGTCTCCAAACTTTTTTGATCGCGTACCCCTAAAACCGAAAATAATATAATAAACTGTAACCCTCATACAGTCCTATAATATAATATAACCAATATATAATATATATATATATATATATATATAATATATAATAATATATATATCTATAGTATATATATATTAAATATATATAATATTATATATATAATATATATATATATATAGATATATATTATATTTATATAATATATATATATATTATTATAATATATTACTACTCGTCAAAATAACGAACTACTAGGTGGATATCACTCGCAGGAACCTTGAAAGTCCCTAACCCGATAAACCCCCAACAACCAACGCAGACGATAGTATCTAGTGTAACTAATGTAACCAACTCGGCAGAGAATTCGCTGGGCAGTATTGTGCGGAAGTCAACTGTGGTGCATATCAGCCATTTAAGTAGAAAACAAACCAGTAACTAAGACCTGGGAGAGTAGGTATATATCGGGAGTGATATCGAGCGAGCGATTATTCACGTGCGATTGCGGATCTCCCGATAAAACAGTGGAAAGGATAGTGCGTCAACTGTCAAAGAGATTCAGTGAGTCGTGACAGGAATAATGAACAGCTTTCCAAGGGAAGGCACACACGGAAGATACCGTCTTAATGGAGGGCATTTAGTCGATCGGTTGATATGAGCCAGCGCAACGCTACACAATAATTGCGGATGGGGTGGTTTTCCAACGGTACCAAGGAAAACCCTGAAACATGATCGCAGCGGGACCGGACAAGGTACGTATACGTCTGCGTGCATTACGAGAGCACCACACAACGGCACGACATCTGCAAGATACAGCTGGCGGCAGTACAACGGCACCGGAGGGTGAGAGACAAATACCGACACGCTGAAAATTCGACTGTCCCATGCGGAAACATAACTGACTAAATGAACCGCAGGGACGCGAAGGTTCTCACGGGAGGCTGTGTCTATAGGACTCCAATGCCGTATCACTCCATCATCGGGTTGGAGCCCATCTGAAGGAGCGACTGGCATTTGCCCGAGAACTATTCCATCGTGGAAATGATTGGTGCAAAAGACTCATCTCTACCAGGACGAGTCGATCTCTGTGCGCAAACCTCGGAATGCGTGGCTATAATACTTACAGATCCGAAACGGAGGAGGAGCGATCGCTAACCAGCAATGTGCTTCAGGTCTCAACACGATAACCGCCGTTTGGGAGTTGGGTTTCGTATTATGGTCTTTGAAGGACATCTTCTTTCAAGTGGGGGGCCTAGGTCGGGAGATTGCGGTGCACGTGTTTCGAGGAGACAACTCATACAGGCCTCTAACGCGCTATCATTCACCAGACATCTGCTGAAACCATATGTCGTCGCAATATGCGCCTTCACTCCCCACCCCTTCCCCCTCCCGTTCAATACTAGTAAAAACAATAAAAATCTCCAGTTGGGTGAAACATCCGTCCCCCCGCGCTCTTTCACTTCATTTATTATTAACACTTTTATTAAGGCACAGATGGCGAGGAGAGGAGCGAGCGCGAGAGGCCGCCACACCTCGGTGACACGCCAGACTCACCTTAGGGACGTGTAATTTACGGCGGGCGTTGGAGTGCGCCCAATAAAGCCAGCATATAGTCGCACCTCGAGAGGAGAGCGCGAGCAATATTTAACGGATTATTATACGCCAACGTCGGATCCAACAGCTGCATGTTCGCGCATCAAAATCACTGTCCAGCTACAGGTTCTTCTGGGAGCCATGCTCATCTAGAGCATCGCCAGGTACGGATGTGCGAGGAGCTTTGATCATTTCCCGTTGTCGAGAGAGGGGGTCATCAATGGTAAATTCCTAGCGTATATAGCCCACACACACCGCTCCGCGCCGCCGAACGTACCTACGCCATATTGTGTGTTGGTGAGCCCAACCTCCTTCACGGAATGAGAATACGGTGAATTTCCATTTGGCTGCGCCCCCGCCAAGATAATAGAAATAAGAACGCCCCTTTCTCCTGTTTAGCGTGCCCCTGAAAAACTCTTAATTGGTTCACACTAAACGAACACTATTAACCTAGGCGTGTGTGTGGGGAGGAACTCCCCTATTGTTAACTCGTCACTTGGTGCAGTCCAATAACGTGTCTTCGTTCTTTGCAAGCCCACTTTCTCTACTTCCCTTCGCCACGTACGCCCCTTGTGGTGCGGTTAATTTTGACGAGTAGTATACTTTACGTATAATATATTATTTTACTTATATAAAATTATATATTATATATATATATAGTATATATATTATGATATATATATATATATATATATATATATATATATATATACTATGAGATATATATATATATATATATGATATATATATAATATATATAATAATATACTATAATATATTATATATCAACATATATATATATATATATATATATATAAATATGGCATTCCCCCCGAGTTTTGAAGAGAATGTGCTTCCGTGCTGGCCCTCCTCTCGTTCAACTATATATTCTCTATCCCTCAATACTAGCACTTTCCTTCAGTGTTGGAAACGTGCGATGAATGTCCAACGTATTAAACGCGTAAGGACACCAGGAATAAATAGGCCCACCACTCTCTCTCCACACCTCACAAACTATTTCGAGCGAGACTACTAGTTGCTGATGTAGACGCACCCAGGTGCAAGCGGAGGAAGGCGCAAGCCGAGGAACCATGAGAAGCAGGAGCGCGGCCAAGGGCACGCGAGAGGTCCCGGTGTACCCATTTTGGACTCTACTGTCTTCATATCTAAGATCTTGAAACCCTTCTCAACTCTCATTTCTTGGACCACTCTGGAATCTCATTCTCTTTCTTTCCGAGTGCCAGTACGGCCTTTCCGCGACTCGAAGGTCTATGAGATATATTTCCTATCTAAAACAGATTTATGTTTTTCGCCCTTAGGAATTACGGGGAGAGCCTTTGCGTGTGGCGCTTTGGAGCAGGTATGAGAAAGTGGTGAGAGTGAAGGCCACTGCTCCTGCTCTCTCTCTCTCTTCTCTTCTCTCTCTCTCTGCTCTCTCTCTCTCTCTCTCTCTCTCTCTCCCATCTCTCTTCCTGCACCTCCGATCTCTCCTTGAGTTTAAGTACGGCACAGAACCCCGCCCCCCCCGTCTACTCTCTTCTCTGCGATTTCCCATCCTTCTCTTTGCTTACTTGAGTCTAGTTTCCTTTCAAATCGCTCAATATTGGCTGTTGTTTAATGGGGCGACTTCTCTTCTTTTCTGTCAATAGTGGTGTGCCTCAGGGTTCTGTCTTACCGTCCTACCTTTATTCTTAACTTTATTCATTAATGATCTTTTCTCGTCTGCAGCATATTTAACTAATATCCACTCATATGCCGATGGACTTCGACGCCTTCATTCTTCCGCGCGAGGAGCGTGGATGGTGGCACAATCTGCTCCTTCTTTTACTTCTAGAATTGCCCTCTCGTCTTACTTCTTTTCGATCTCCGAATCTCCTGGATCTGGATGAATTTACAGGGTGGCGGGTTCCGTCTGAAACCTTTGGTGAAATTTGAGAGGTGTGCGTGAAAACATTCAAAACTTCTAAAATGCTCCCTTTCTAAGGCACCTTCTAAACTTTCCTAATCGTCTTTCGACGGTTCTCGCGTCTCTCCTGTTGACAATTAAAACATCCTTGGCTTTACATAAAGCAAAAAAAGTTCTTGGAAACCCACATTTCAACATACAGATTTGCTTAGGCGGCCGTCAAAAGACGTTGGGAGTTCCCTGTATAGACTGCGAAACATATTTTTTCCTCTTGCACAGTTACTCCAGTTATACAAGGGGGTGCACCTCATCCGCGCTTTGGGTGATAGAGTACATGCCGATCATAAATGCGTGGGGGTGGCTCAAGGTTTCACACCGGCTTTTTGGATAAGGGTCGGGTCAAGGAAGGCAAAAAGGGCTCTATACAACTGTGCCTGTGAACTTGTCTAGTGTCACCTTGACGTCTATCTTTGCGCGACGATGTTGGTGGCTTTATCTCTTGTTTCTTAGTAGGTAACCGAGCGGCTGAGTGAGGGTCAGCGGCGGCAAGTGAACTCGGAGGGAACTTTCCACTCGCGACGTGTCAACCCAGGTTCGAGTACGCCACAGAGGGGGTGGTGGGCCATAAATAAAAGGAGAAATGGTGACGCGGGGGGGCCATTTCCGGCCATGCGATTTGCCGCCGGGCACAATGAGTTTTTGTGTTAATAATTGAGAGCAACTCGCAGACTAGTTTTCGCTGCGAGTGCTCCTTCTTTCCTGCCACCGTTTGCTGTTCTGTGGAATATTTCTTCCCATCTTCCTGGTTGTTATCCAACTCAATTTAATCCTCCCCTCACTTTAAAGAGCCCGCGTCTGTGCTCATCTGCAGTAATTTGCGTAGTTGAATTTTTTGTGTGGGAGTTGTTGAGAGCATCCCTTCCTGTGAGAGTAGTAGAGGGTTTGCCCGTGGGAGTGGTGGTGACACCTGTAAATTCTATACATATATTATATATATATATATATTAAATATTAGGAGGATATAGTATAGAGTGAGAGCTACGCTATATATATATATACATATACGGGTACACTTTATTTATATATATATATTATCTATAATCTATATATATATATATATATATTGTTTGTTAATTATAGAGGTGAGTTATTAGAATAGTATTATTAATGAGTTGAGATATAGTATATATAATATAGGTGAGTGAGAGTGATATATATATATATATATAGGTTGGTGGAGTTTATTTCTCAGGTGAGGTTATATATATATATATATATATACACTTGGTTTTATTAGGGTAGGTGAGGTGAGAGTGAGTGAGTGAGGTGAGAGTAATAAAAGATTTTACGATATATTTGAGAGTAATGAGTTTACACTCAATATGTGCGATAATAGTGAGTGAGAATGTCGGGGTGTGTGTGTGATATTGTGTGCTGAGAGATAATGAGCTGTGTGAGAGTGTCATGTCGTTCGAGGTGTGAGTGTTGAGATATAAGGACGTCGGCGCACCTACCTACGTGAGTGTATTTTTCTCGCACGGTGGTGCGCGAGTGAGAACGGTCGAACCGCTAGGCGTGGCGGGGTAGCTAGTTTTTACTGCAGACCCACTTTGGAGACCACTGGACTTAGGGGACAGAGAACACAGTATCTTACATGAGCTTGGGAACTATCGGTGTGAGGTATGGACAAGGGTGTCTTGGCAATAAGTGTTTTCCAACTTTTGCGTTGGATTGAGACTAATTTAGTTTCATGTTAGGTTGGTCTGAAAGACTATTACTTCGGGAGGGGTTTGTTAATGTTAAATTTACCAGGTTCTTTCGGCGGAGGTTGACGGGACGGGAGAGTGTGAGCTAGTATCATGAAAGGCTGTCGATGTTGTGTACTATTTGAGATAGATCGCACTAGTCAGAGGTATGTGGGGCAATGGCACGACGAATTCGTAGGTGGTTATAAGCGGTGAGCTATGAAAGGCACAAAAGGGGGACATGTTCTTTGATGTGTGAAAGGAGTTGAATGTTTGCTCCCATGATAGAAATAGATGGCGTTTCCTTTCCAGAGGCTGCTGTTTAGGATTATTCCAGTGGGGGCTAGCAACCTTCTGCCCAGAACGCCACAGACTCCCAGAAACGTCACTTCCCAGCAACAATGCGCGAGCACAATACCGCTCAATCCTGGACCACGGTGAGAGGACGTCGGTTAGGGTAAAGACGGAGTATAGGCTGTCAGGTGAGAGCCAGGTAGTGCACACATCGTTAAAGGTCCCTGGGAGAGAGCTTCGACCATATCCTGTAGCTCTAGGTGCAGTTGGTCGGACCTGCGAGTGAGAAGCGCCAGGCGGGATAACAAGGCAGCCGAGAGGAAAGACGGTCCAAGGAGACCGGGCAAAGAAGCAGCTCCCAGGAAAGAATTGATTTGATCGTTGTTCGGAAATATGGATGTGCCAAGAGTGCACTATGATGGGTGTTCAAGTTCAGGCGTGGTGAGAGTGTGTGCGCGAGCCACTGGTAACACTCCACGGTGGTCACCAATTTGAAGGAGGTAAGTAGTTGTGTCTTGAGAACTACCTTAAATAAGAGGGATTTTGATGTTTTTGAATGAGATTTGGAAGCGTTTGTCAATGATAAACGTGGCGTTTTCTTTCCCGGAGGCTGCTTAGGATTCATCAGTGGGGCTAACAGGCCAACCTACCTGCCTCAGACGCACACCAGGCAGGTAGACTCCTGTACAGTATAACTCCCGGGCAATTTTCGCCTCGCGCGCACATATAGAAAGTTTTGCGTGGAATAGGAGTTTGTCGCTCTCCGGCGCCAGCGGGAGGAGACTTATTCAGGAGGCTTTGTAAGTTCCTATAGTCCAAAGGAGCCTTCTTTAATGGGGACCAACATTCTTTCACCTTTTTTTTTGTTGGGTAACTGCCTCGCACGCTCTTCCCGCTGGCCGCATTTGGGAGGAGGGTTTTCCTGGAATAGGAGATTGGTGTGTGGATTAACACTTCAGAAGTAGGGGGGAGCTCTGTGCAGTTCAGCGAGGCATACTAGATTCCAGCTTTGTCTGTGGGATATTTTTCATTTGAGCTGGTGTATGACATTGCTTGTGTTCAATCCTTTAAATCCGTCAATTCCTGTTCAATACATGTAAGACGAGCGCATTTTAAGGAAGACAGCACTGTGGTGGTCCTCCACATGTTTTTTGCAGTATGGGATGTAATTTTCATCAGGAAATGTGAAATAATTCTCCTCAGACTGGCATCGTGAGGGGGTGCCCGCCAGTATTTCGGGAATGACAAACTGTTGACTTTAAACCAACGTCTGGGTCGTGGAGTAAACGTGGCGAAGACCGTGAGAGTGTAAACACTATTTTTCACCTTTGAAAGTAAATAGAGTACTAAAGGTCAGCAGTAAACGAGGAATTCTGGGGTGTCAGGGCTAGTCCATACGAGGGGGGAAATCATAATAAATGGTGAGTGGAGAGGTCGTTTTTCACTGCTTGGTAGATTTCGTTAAAATCGACAGCAGTATCTTCACTCACTTTTTTTGTGGCTGGATTTCTTAAAATGACAGCAGTAGCGTGTTTTTATCTTTCTGCTCAAAAGAATAAATAGTGCCTTTAGATGTGTTTCTTATTTCATCAGAAGTAGAAATAAGAGGAATGTTTGTGAGAGACATTAAGAATGACAAAATAGAACTTTGATTCCGGGTAGCAGCTTGAACGAGTAGGGACCCATTTCTCTCATTACATTGTGAAGTGGGCGTCCTTCATCGCTAAAACTTTTATTTCCCACCAGTGGCATCGCTAAGAAGAATGTTTCTTTGCTCAGTAAGAGCTTTGGATGTCTAGTGGATCGCAAATAGAGAAATATATCGGGAATGATGTATCAGCTGGCATTCCGGGAGGGGGAGCAGCATATGATGTAAACGAATGAGAACGACTTGGACGGGGGGCACCTTTGAGGGATTGCCCTAACCGTTTTGGCACCTGGGGTGTTAGGGGCATACCAGTCAACGAATTGCTAAAGTTAATGCAAAGGACCCTCAGGTGTAGGAGAAGGAAGAAAAGCGGAAGTATCTGCTGGGAATCCGACGGATAGTAATTGTTGTTATTAGGCTCTTCTTGATTTAATAACGAGTTTTCTTTAATAGATTTTTCATTAAAAAAATTTAAACCACAAACTTCGTCTCCATGGATGAGCAGGTATGAGTTAAGGATCAGGTTCCCTACAATTGGCGGCGCGGTCAAAGAAGGGCTAAAGAATCAATACTCCCTTGCGGAGTTTTTATTCGATTAGGGCGTAAAAATTTTATTGACCAGACACTGAACTAAAATAGACTGCATTTTTGTTACATTCTAGCTATAAAACAGAAATAAGAAGATTAGGAAAAAATTGCAAGATACTATTCTAACTGTGTATAAAGATCATCTGAATGACGATTCTGATTTTGCTTTTCTCAGAATATCGATTTATATTTATTAGGGTTTTAACATTGCATGATAATCCTTTAAGAGCAGCGTCCCTGTGGCGAATAACCCGAAAACAAGCAGAGTTATATCAAGGTTCGTTAGGTTTAGTTGAAGTAAACGGAAGCAATAGTCATCCCATGGGAAATCAAAGAAGAACCGCAAGTCCGACCAGTTAGCAAAAATGTTTCCCCGCCGTAGGATGGGGTCTTTCCTGCGGAAGACTTGAAGAGGATACATATAAGAGGGTGTTCGAATGAAAGAGTTTAACAGAATAAGGTGAAGGATAAGAGGTTAGGAAAAGGTTTAGAATGTTGGATTCGTCTCAAAGAAGATCAGGAATGCGAGTAGGGAGCTACACCACTGCCCGAGGTTATTCTGAATATTAAAGTGGTAGGCAAGTTACCAGCTGTATCTCGAGAATTAGAGGAAAGCCATCTGAGGTGGTGAGAGTTGAAATCACCAAGAATGATGATTTCAGAGAAAGGTCAAAGAGAATGAATTCTAATTTGGAGTTTAAGCAATTTATGTCTCTTGAGTTAGGAAAAAGGAGACAGATATACAGAACAGATGAATTTAATAGTAGATTGAAAAGATAGCTTGAGTCATAAGGTATAAAATAAGGAAGACATCAAATCAGAGAGAGCAAATATCAACATTGCGCAAAAAGTTACAACAATCGTCTTGTCTGAAAAATGAGATAAAGACAGGAAGAGGTGTGCTTAAAGGAATCAAGGTGTGCTGTCAGAATGCTTAATTAAACACCTGAGTTTCGATTAAGAATAAGAGATGAGGTTTAGAGGAAATTAGTGTAAGTGCAGCGAATATTGTAGAAATTTATAATTTATTTACTTTTAAACCCTTTCTTTTACACCCTCAACTAACCCTCTCCAACTTTCTTCAGATGCAACGAAAAACAAAATCATCAGTGAACAATATAGCAGAGCACCTTCCTTCTCCGTCAGTCATCACCCTCTCAACGCACCACCTATCTTGAAACTTAAAACTAGTCCCTTTAACATCCACCAAGAATTTAATGCCAGCCACCTTCCTGCCATCACAACTTTCCTACTACACTCTGCATCATCCGTTCCTTTTCATCCAAACATATCCTAAATATTTAAACTAGACATTTGTTCCAGCTGGTCACCATCTAACATAACTTCATACCGAGGACGGTCCTCACTCACAACCATAACCTTACTCTTATCTACGTTTACTTTCAAACCTCTCCTTTTCACACACACTGCAAATCTCTCTAATCCTCTCAAACCCTTCAGATCACCACACAGAAACAAATCATCCGCAATGATAATAGGTAGGGAACCTCCACCGCTCTCATTCTACACACTTCACTTAAAGAACAGTTTTAATTTTTCCATAACCAATCCATATTTATACAAATTGAATAACCATGGACCCCCAAACATCCCTGCCTAATCTAATTTAATTTAAAACCAATCACTTTCAACTCATTTATTCTACAAACGCTTAACTATTAAATATAAACTTTTGATCCGTCAGAAGCTTACCACCAACACATATATCACTACACATGCACAGCAGCTTTCCTATATCCTGTCATATGCTGTTGCCTGTCCTAAAACTAAATACAATTTTTTACTATCTTCTCTCTCATTTGCTTCACTGTAAAAATTTGATCTTCACATTTCTACGATCAAGTATAAATATATTAACATGCAGTAGGCTCGCAATTTCAAAGGCTGTTTTTGGAAAGCAAGTTCTCGCTTCATTTGCCTACGCTAAATGGCAGCAACGTTGGGATTGGTTTTTATAGCAAACAAGTATTCATCTCTCCTTTAGTGCATCCTCATCTTTATGGCTTGTCGAACATAATATTTTGATAAAAAATATTAGACATTTTCCTACTAAACCTTTGAACGTTTAAAATAAAAAATATGTTTTATAAAATAAAACTTTTGTCTATATGCGAGTCCATATTATATTTTTAATTTTTTAAGGCAAATTTTGCAGCACAAAAGCACACTCGCAAAAGATAGTCTCAAAATTATAACATTGAATTGAAGAACTATAATTTTAATTATATCTGTATGTACCATGCTACCACATTTTTTTTTACAATATGGCCAATCCGTCGATACATTCAAACACACGAGAAAAATAAGACAAATTTTTTTTGAAAAAGTTTACGACTATTTTACCTGCCGAAGATTTGGGTATAGGTCCAAACAATTACTGTTTCCACAGCTCTGCTTTATAGTAAAGCCAAATATAAAAAGAAAATTCTTAATAGTAAAGCCAAATTAGGAGGTGAGTTCAATGGTAAACAAGAAAAAAAATTAGGAAGAATGAAACTCAAAAACGGGACAAATCATTTATTACTCTCAGTTTAAGTCCAGGTATAATATAAGTACAGTAAAAAAATATATAAATTCAATAAATTGTAAAATTTTAAGGGTTTAGAATAATAAATACGTGAAATTTAGAAATGAAACAAAAAAAAAATAAAACTAATTAAAAGAGAAACTGGAAACATGTACAAAACAACTGAAAAATAAACAATAATAAAAATTGAAAGTTTCTTTTTTAGAAAAAATAATAATTTTCCTGCTTCATAAATATAAGAAAAGCAAAACATCTTAATACAATAAAAGCATCCATTTAACACAACTAGGCCTTCATTTAAATATCTAGATTAAAGCTTCAGTCTCCTAAGCCTACTAATATAAAGTATTACTTAATTCTAAATACAGTAAATTTATAATAATTCATATTTTTAAAATAATTTCAGGACTGTCGTAACAATCAATGTTCATTTTTAACACTAATCTTTAATAAAGATTCAAATGTTTTTATGTTGTCTGTGAAGTTGAAGCTTTACATGTGTGGGTTCGAATGTGAACTCTTAAAGTACTTTTCTGATTAAAACTTTTATCACAGTAGGAACACTTAAATGGCTTTTCACAAGTGTGGATTCGAATGTGTCTTTCTAAATCTTGTTTACGATTAAAACTTTTATCACAGTAAGAACACTTAAATGGTTTTTCACCCGTGTGGGTTCGAAGGTGACTTTAAAGTACTTCTATCTAAACTTTTCTCAAGTAAAGAACACTTATGGCTTTTCACCCGTGTGGGTTCGAATGTGTCTTCTTAAATTACTGCTTACGATTAAAACTTTTATCACAGTAAGAACACTTAAATAGTTTTTCACCCGTGTGGGTTCGAAGGTGAACTCTTAAAGTACTTCTATCATTAAAACTTTTCTCACAGTAAGAACACTTAAATGGCTTTTCACCCGTGTGGGTTCGAATGTGGGTTTCTAAATGATGCTTACGATTAAAACTTTTATCACAGTAAGAACACTTAAATGGTTTTTTTTTTTCACCCGTGTGGGTTCGAAGGTGAACTCTTAAACTATTCTATCATTAAAACTTTTCTCAACATAAGACCAGTCAATGTGTTTTTCACCGTTGGGTTCGAATGTGGGTTTCTAAACGATGCTTATAATTAAAACTTTTATCACAATAAGAACACTTAAATGGTTTTTCACCCGTGTGGGTTCGAATGTGAGTTTTTAAAGTACTTTTCTGCTGAAAACTATTCTCACAGTAGGAACACTTAAATGGTTTTTCACCAGTGTGGCTTCGAATGTGATTCTTTAAACCATCTTTACTAACAAAACTTATTGGCAACAATAAGAGCACGTAATGCTTTATAAAGTATTATTACAACTTATCAGTATCCAAAACGGAAATTTTTTTCTTAAAAATATTTTTGCAATCATTATTGTCATTTTCAATATTTTTATTAAGTAAAGCTGAAGCAGGACCACTATACATTGTTGATGCTTTCGTATCAAAATTTCTGGACCTAGAAAAGCTCTGCCTCATAAGTTTTGCCTGTGTTAAGGTGCCTTCTGCTTCAACTTTAACTGAAAATAAAATACAAAATGGAAACAAACATTCATAAATATGTCATTTAAAAAAACTTGTGGAAAAAATGTTTAAGCAAAAAAAAAAAAAATAAAAAAATCACCCAAAATAGTATTTCAAAAAACTATATAACTTTACAATTTTAAAATGCTTCCTGCGGATAAATTGACTCATTACTTGAGAAATTATAAGTTAGTAACGTTTTTGACCAGATTATGATTAGGTAATAACGTCATTAAACAATGACCGTTAAATCATAAATAATAATAGTTCATAATCTGAAAAACAACAATAAATTTTTATGACTCACGAGAGTAGGGTACCTACCTAACATAACGCCGACAACGAGAATACTTTTGTAATAAAAATGTTTTTGATTGACAGAGTTTTCAAAAAATTTTAACTATGATGTCAGTCCATCATCTGAAAAAATCATTAATATATTAATATTAATCCTTAATTTTATAAGTTTTTCACGAAAGCAATCTATTTCTATAGGAATTTTTCTTTCTACGAATACGTACTACTGTTGATATTCCATCATCATTATTCTAGTATAATAATAATTAATAATATTCTTCTTCTTCTTCTTCATCTTCCTCTTTGCCCCAAGGTTGGGGTAAGGTCGCTACAAGCATCGGAAAAAGAAAGCAGTAGGAGAATGACAAACGTCGAAAGAAAGCCAGCCTTACTGCCCTTCTATACATTATTAAGTGAGAAGCTCGTCAACAGACAGAAATCCCCTAGAAGCATCATGGGACCGCGACGGCCCTCACACTATGGTAAATCGTCAAATGTAAGGGTTATCCCTGGCCCAGGTGGGCACAACAATGCCCATCATACAACCCGCCATTCTCTCCTATCAGCACCTTTTATTCCCGCCTCTGCCAAACTCACATTTCTCCTCTTCAGACATTCGTTACTGGATCAATCCACTTTCTCTTCGGTTCTCCAGCGGTTTCGTTTCCCAGCACATTCACAACTATAATCCGCTTAACCAACCGACTTTCATTCATCCTTTCCACATGACCCACATCTCAACATACTTTCATTTATTCTCTCTATTACCTTTCTTCACACACACAACTCTCTAATAGGTTCATTCCTCACTTTATTAATTCTTTTTCACACCTAGCATGCCCTAAGATTGTCCATCAGCTGAACACATTGAACTTTAGAGATCTATACTTCTTATTCAGACCATGCTCACTACCAATAAAAATAACCAGTAAACAACCCAATAACCTCATGTAAGACTCCTAGCGCAGACTCAAGACTTAGTCCCTTAACATTCTAACCAACGATTTAATTGCACCAAGCCACCTTCCTGCCATTCACACATTTCCTACTACCTCTGCATCATCCGTTCCCTTCTCATCCAACACATCCTAAATATTTAAACTCAGACACTTGCTCAGCTGCTCATGCATCTACATAACTGTCACACTTCGGACTGTTCCTCTCACAACGCATACCTTAACTCTTATGCTACGTTTACTTTCAAAACCCATCCTTTTACATACCTGCCGAATCTCTCCACCAATCTCTCAAACTCTCTTCAGATCGCCACACAGGAACCAAATCATCGCATACAATGGTAGGGGCACCTCACTCCTCTCCAAATTATCCATCATTTCTAACACCATTTTCTGCCATCCCCACCTTGAATTCTTTAACCCCTTCCATATACACATGAATAACCAAGGGACATAACACACTGGTTCACTCCGCTTTAATCTAAAACAACCACATTGACACCATTTATTATTCTTACCCACGGGCTTCACTATTCGTCATAACATACTTTTGATTCCATTCAGAAGCTACAACCAACACTATATATCAACTAATACCTGCCATAAAAAAGCTTCCTATTAACTCTATCAACGCGTTGTAATCCATAAAAACTACAATATAATTTATTCTTGCTTCTCCCTCATTTCTCAATCATTTTGTTTCACTGTAAAATTTGATCCCAATCTCTACCACTCCTAAAAGCACTTGTTCTTCAACCAACAGTCCTCAGTCACTCGAAGCACTCTTCAAACCAAAATACCAGAATATATTCCTACAACAATAAATAATAACTAATAATTTATTAATAATAAAATAATATAATAATAATCATAAAAAGAAAAAAAGAAAAGAAAAATAAGCGTGTTCTTCCAATAATATGGATATTATTAAATCTTTTTAGAAAATTCCCAATTCAGCATCACATTAAATAAATATATAGTTATCACAGGATCTTGTCCCCCAGTGTTATCTTAAATAC
>JABUQX010078651.1:0-15000 GCA_015478945.1 Trachelipus rathkii
AGAAGTGGTAATGGTGGTAAGGTAGGTAAAAAGTATATGTATATATAAGAAAGTTGTATTCGAGAGCGCAACATCCCACACACACACACCACAACAACACAACAACAACACAATACACTAACACACACATCATATAATGTTAGAAGTAACTCACCCCTAATAAGGTACTTGTATACTTCTAAGAACATAAGACAAAATATAATAAGAATAATTAAAACATTAGAGAATAAATAATAATATAGAAGAATAAAAAAGACATATATATATATATATGATTATAAACTCAATAAGTAATACATTAACACCAGTAATAATTATTAAACAGTAAATAGTTAGGTAAAACAATTAAACCCAATAAAACAAAAGTTTATTATAAGAAATTTTTACACATTGATATCACGATAAAATAGAACCGGTTTCATTGGTAAAATATATGTAGCACCTATAGACAAAACTTTTGAATCGGCAGAGCACTTATAAGTATAGTTTACCAACGCAGACATTTAAGAGTAAAAATAACACTAAAGTAAATTCAATTTTCAATATTTTGAGCTTTGAAATTTAGTAATAATTATTAACTATAATTTTTACTAGATTTAAGATTCAATCTTAATTTTCAACAAATATTTACAATCACTCAAAACTGGTAAATAAAAGAGTAAAAATATTTAACAATATAAAAATAATGCTAGATTTTAAAAATCCTCCTAATAATACTTTGTAAGAATGCTCAATGTGCATTTTCTGAAATATATACCCGCCATTGTAAAGAAGCCTATAATGAAACAAGGTTAGAAATGTAAAAAACTTTAAATATTATCAATATATGTAAATTCTATTACGGATATATATTAGTATCACTGGAATAATTTTTTTGAGAGCTTGTACAGAAGTCTCTACGGCTCCCGGAGGGTGTGGCCTATAATATTATTATAATATTAATAATAATATTTTTATTATTATTATTATTTGATTATTATTATTATTATTTTCCTTCTTTCCCCAGATTAAAGTGGAAAGTATAGCAGCTACACCACAGAACAGTAGATAGAGAAAAATTAGTAGAACATGACGTAAGTCCCTTATACTTCAAGAATCTACAAATAACTATATAACTGAAAAGGTAATAATATATGAAATAAAGATAATAGTATCAACAGGTGAAATTCTCGTCAATGTGGGGTTCATCATCGGGCAAAGACACAACCATACCCCCTCACAAAACCCTGCCCATTCACTCCTGTTATGCACCTTCTTGCCTCTGCCAAACACATTTATCTCCTTCTTCAGTATTTTCCCTTCTTCTGTACTCGAAGTGATTTTCTTTAGTTAATCTTGACACCGTTTGATTCCCAGCACACTACACATCTACTATATATACATCCGCTTAGCCAACCGACCATCATCCACATCCTTTCCATATGACCAAACCAGTTCAATACACGATGTATACTCTGTTTATTCTCTCATTTATGCCTTCACCCACACACAACTCCTAATGCGTTCATTCCTCATTTTATCAATTCTTCACACCTAACACTTCCCTGGGCATTTGTTAATCTGGAATAAATTGCACATAGATCTATACCCTTATTCCAGACCATAGTTTCACTACTATACATCAACACAGGTAACAACATACCCTCATGCAAAACCCTAGTGCACTCAAGACTTAATTTCCTTCACATCCACCATAATTTTATACATGCACCAAAGCCACCTCCCTACCATTCTGCCAACTTCCTCCTACTACTCTGTGCATCATCCGTTCCCTTTTCATTTAAACATATATTCTAAATATTTAAACTCGGATACTTGTTCAAGTTGCTCATCATCTAACATGACTTCACACCACGGACTCTCCTCACCAATTACCATAACCTTACTCTTATCTACATTTACTTTCAAACCCCTCCTTTAACACACCCTACCAATCCTCTCAAACTCTCTTCAGATTCACCACACAAAACCAAATAATCCTAATACAATAAGCAGGAAACCCTCCACTCTTTCCATTCTCCTAACACCTTCCCCTGCCATCCCCACTTTTAATTCTTTCATGGCCCAATCTATATACAAATTAAATAACCAAGGAGACATAACATATCCCTGCCCCACTCCGCTCTTAATATTAAACCAATTACTTTTGACTGCATTTATTCTTACACACGCTTCACTATCGTCATATATACTAGAGATGGAACGAATATGAATTTTATATATTCGCGAAGACGAATACGAATATTTTTTTTATATTCACGAATACGAATATTATTAAACCCATTCTTCTTATTCTCTCTTCTCCTATATTGCACCAGCATCTTCCACGTGTGAAAATGAAAGGTCGTCTAATACAATCATCTCGGCTATTTTGGTATCTACTCTTATAGTTTTTACAACGTTAACATTCCATATTTTGCTTTTCTCGAAGCACATTACAAGAGTTGCTTGCTTTGCTTTTACAAGAGGGGTTGGTGATGCCTTCCACTTTCGATTTTCCTCTTTTAAACCTTCTTTTTCACACATTCTTTTCAACTCTTCAATGTTTAATTTTTATGTGATTTCTGAGACTTGAATGTAACCCCCCCCCCCCCTCTTTTGGGGAATAATTCATGCTATAAAGTTTGTACTTAGCCTTTTCATCGGATATGACATCGAAATAATCCCAGACCAAACTAGATGTATTTGCCATTATAATAATAATTCTAGTTTGAATAGTGTGCAACAGAATTTCCCTGATAACCTTCACTACACTAAAGAAATAAACCGAGTCTAAACAGGGATTTAACTGATGATAATAAATATCCTAGGTGGCAGCTCCAGTATTAACGTGTGGCAACTGATTTTTGAGATAGTATAAAATATTTATTTTATATTCGGATAAAATTTTTAAATACGAATATGAATAATAAAAATATGGGAATATTCTCTAATATGAATATGAAGATTCGGTCCACCTCTAATACATACTTTTGATTCCATTCAGAAGCCTACCACCAACACCATATATGACTAATAATAATAATAATAATAATAATTTCTTTATCCCTCCCCATGGAACCCTAGATTGGGGATGGGATGCGCAACAAACACCGGAAACAATAGTTGAGTAGAAGAACATGACATAAGTCTAAAAAGAGCCCCCATGTTATAATAATAATAATAATAATACCTCAAACTTAACTATTATTAGACGAATATTACAGAAAAAAGAACAAGGAATGTTGTTCCAGTCAAACATATACAAGTTTATAACAACAACAATAATTACAGTCAATACTATTCTTTTGTACTTTATTCCCACAACTATAACTTTAAACTTCAGCTTCATAAACGTGCCTTATTGTAGTTTGTTAGTTTATACACTGAGAATAAGCCATTGCCACGAACTCTGTATCTGTATAGAATAGTATCTGAATCTGTATAGTCTTGAGCGTTTACACTTAATTGGCAAATATTTCTCCCATGGTAAGCCAAATATTTTTAACCTGAGTAGATTGACGAAGAAATTCTTCGCCTTGGCCTTGCCTTTGATCGGACCAATTTCGAGGTAGTCCGTAGTTCACCCAAGTTCTCTTAAGATTGGTTGAAGAAACGTATTCTACAAAAGCTGAGCCATCTTCAGTACCAAAATACCTGAAAATATAATAAAGACTAATATAATATGAGCTACCGTGGATCAAGCAGTAGAGCGACAGAGTCGCATGGCAAGGGCGCGGGTTCGATTCCTAGTCCGGGTAATAGGTGGAAATTAAATAGAGAAGTTCCCCTCATAGAATAGGGCTATGCCCGTGGGGTGTGAACTTTAATAAAAAAAATAATAAAAATAAAAACTCTTTATTTTAACTAGTCACTCAAAGTGGTAAGCCATATTCAGTACCAAAATACCTGTAAATATAATAAATACTAATATAATAAACGATTTTTACTTTAACTAGTCACTCAAAGTGGTAATGTGATTGTGTAACATAGTCACAAAAACTTACATATACTACATAAAAATTATGCATAACTAAGGAGTTATACATAAAGTAACAACTATTATAACTGTAAATCACGTTAAACTAATTTTTTTAAGAAATCAAAGAAATGCTCCAAAATTTGAGAAAAGGTTTTAGAAATAATATATTATGATACTAGAAAAGTGTGAATTAAGTCCCCTGCATTACTAAATAAAAGATATTATATTACATATCATATTAAACACAACAAACTACTCTTAATCATCTATAAAAATTGATAATCTTTAAGAACTACAAAAACGAATTTGGTCAATTAGTGTGATTATGCATAAGATTTTACATACTGCAAAATTTTACGAATTACACATCATATTACGACGATATTATTAAGGAGAATGAATGGGGACATACAAGGGAATAGGAAGCTCTTCTGGAAGGAGCGCGAAGGTTAAAATGAGAATAAGGGAATCTGCATAGAATGATGAAGTAGGGATGGTGCTTTTGTAACTGATGAAATGGATGTGAAGGGGAGTGTGAAAGAAACACTTCCGAAAATCTGCACAATATTAACAGTAATGAAGAGGTGAAGGTGAATGTGAGTTTGATGGTGCAAGAAGGAATAGGTATTTTGGGGATGAGGCTATTAGTAAGGAGGAGACAATGGGTGGAATGAGAAAGTTGAAAAATGTAAATCTGCAAGGTATAGATGAAATTACTGGTGGAATGATCAAGAACGGAGGCGAGATGGTGATTGATTGGATTTGGAAGTGTGTAATAAACGTTTATGGAGGGTATAGTTCCAAGGGATTGGAGAAGAGCGGTAATATACCCTTAATAAAGGTAAGGGAAAAAGAGGAAACTGTAGAAAATATTAGGGAATAAGTTGTATTGAGTTATGTAGGGAAGGTTTATTGCTGGTATTTTGGCTGGTATTTTGGTCGTGACTGAAGGACTGATTGGTGAAAAACAGGGTGCGTTTAGTGGTGTAAGATGTGTGGATCAAATCTTGACATTGAAACAAATGATTGAGAAAATGAGAGAGAAAGAAAGAAAAATTGTATTTAGGTTTTATGGATTTCCAACAGGCGTTATGATAGAGTTAATAGGGAAGCTTTATGCAGGTGTTATGATATATGGTGTTGTGGTGTTAGTGGTCTGAATCGAATCAAAAGTATGTATGACGATTAGTGAAGCGGTGTAAGAATAAATGGTGTCAATTGGTTTAGGATTAATAAATAGCGGAGTGAGACATGGTTGTGTTATGTCTCCGTGGTATTCAATTTTGTATATGGATGGGGTTTTAAAAGAATTAGAGGGTGGGGATGGCAGGAAAATGGTGTTAAAGAATGATGGAGAATGGAGTGAGTGGAGGGTGCCCTACCTATATGCGGATGATTTGCTTCTGTGTGGCGATCTGAAGAGAGTTTGAGAAGGATTTGGTAGAGAGATTGGTCAGGGTGGTGGTAAAAGGACGGCTTGAAAAGTTAACGTGGATAAAGTAAGGTATTGGTTAGTGAGTGAAGACAGTCCTCAGTGTGAGTTATGTTAGATGGTGAGCAGCTGGAACAAGTGTCTGAGGTAAATATTTAGGGTATATGTTGGATGAAGAAGGGAACGGTTGATGCGGAGTGTAAGAGGAAAGTTGTGAATGGCAGAAGTGGCTGGTGCAATTAAGCTTTGGGTGAATGTAAGGGACTAAGTCGTTGAGTTGCTAGTCTTACATGAAGGATATTTGTTACTTGTTTATTGTATAGTAGTGAGACTATGGTCTGAAATAGAAGTATAGATCTAAGTTCAACGGTGTTCCAGATGGACAATCTTAGGGGAGTGCTGGTGTGAAAAGGAATTGATAGAATGAGGAATGAACATATTAAAAAGTTGTGTGGTGTGAAAGAAAGGGGTAAACGAGAAGAATAAATGAAGGTATGTTTGAAGATGGTTTGGTCATATGGAAAGGAATGAATGATAGTCGGTGGTTAAGCGGATGTATAGTGGCGATTGTGTTGGGAACCGACCGGCTGGGACGGAGACCGAATGAAAAAGTGGTTTGAGCAGGAAAAAGAATGTTTGAAGAGAGAAAATAGAGGTTTGGTAGAAGCGGAGAAGGAAAGGGTGTATAGAACAGGAGTGAATGCGGGGATTTGAGGGGTATGGTTGTGGCCCCCACCTGGCCAGGGATGAACCCTTACATGACGATCTACTATAGTGAGGTCCATCGCTGGCCCATGAGCTCTAGGGTGGGATTTTCTGACTGCGACGAGTTCTCACTAATTAATGGTACTGAGGGGGCGGTAAAGGCTGGGCTTTCTTTTCGACTTTTGTCATTTCTTCTACTGCTTTTCTTTTCCGATGCTCGTCACGTACCTTACTCCCATTCTTAGGAAAATAGAAGGTAGATAAAGAAGATAAAGATTACGACTTATAATAAATACATGAGTATAGCAACCTAGTGAAATTGAATTTTATAAATACAAGATAAAAAACCCTCAAAAATACATTTGAGTACATTTTTTTTAGGATATACCAAAAATTATAAAAGGAACTGTCTTACAGTTAAAATTGTGCAGAGAAAAAAAAAAAAAAGGAAATAAGGCTCAGCGCCATTGGACTTTGCACATAACTTCCATTTTTAGTATTGCGAAATAATCTAATTTAATAATTTACTAATTTATAAAAATATAAATGGGTAATAAATGATAAAAGCCAACTATTTATTTTGTGTGAGGTTTTTATTAAGTAAAATAAATAAATGTTAATGATAGAAAATGTCAAAGAATAAAAAACAAATAAATAAATAAATTTAAATTTTAAGTTATGAGCTTTTATGTTATGAGCTATGGAAGTGAGGTACCTTTATGTTCTATCATAAACTGAAGCATTTTGATCGTAAAACAAAAATGGTATGTCATAAAACAGTAAATGTGTGAGTTTTTCTATACCGAAGTTCGAAATATATAAAGAATATAACTTACCACAAAGCTTGGACATCCTGGTGCTCCGTCAAATATTTTGTGAGATGATCTTTTGAACCTGTTAAAATGTTTACAACTCCAGCAGGTACATCAGAAGTTTCTAATATTTGATACAATCCAAGGGCAATAGTCGGATATTTTTCACAGGGAACAACAACAACTGCATTCCCTCGTGCTATCGCAGGAGCAACAAGAGATATAAATCCTAACAAAGGAGCTTCCTCTGGACAAGCAATACCTATTACCCCCAGAGCTTCGTGAACTTTTATAACAGTTCCGTAAAGTGTAGTTTCTTGAACCTCTCCGCCATATTTATCGCTAAAAGCCGCCCAATGAAATAATCGAGAGACAGAAACATCAATTTCTTTTTCTGCTTCTTCTTCGGAAACGCCAGTTACTGAACTCAAATGTCGAATCAATTCTTCTCGACGTTGTGACAAATTTTCGGCAAAATAAAACAGAATCTGCGAGCGATTAAAACCAGTTCTTTTAGCCCAACCTTGCTGGGCATTCTGCGCGCACTCTACAGCGTTACGTACATCCTTTCTGTAAATATGTTTACATAACACGTAACAAAGGTGTAACAAAAAATTATTAATATTCATGAAAGGAAAAGAAAATTAATATGTATAAATAGAAGTCTACTAAAAATAATATTAAAAAATAAATAAATAGAATTTAACGTTTTATAGCAATGATCTATAAAGAGGGTTTATTTGAATATTGTATTAATTAAATATTGTATTTAAATACTGTATTAAATATTGAATTTAAATATTGTGTAAAATATTTAAATATTTATTTAAATATTGCATAATTTACGAGATGAATCATTACAAGAAAAAAAATAAGTAAAACTATAATCAAGTAAACTATTAAATAATATATAAAAAAATTTCTGAATGCAGAGAATAGCTTCTTTCTTAAAGCAAATAACCACATTTTACAATAAATAAACTAAGTACTTAAACTTTCGAGTTAATTATTAAGTTAAAAGTAACCATAAAAAAAAAAATCAAAGACATCCTGAAAATAAAAATATTAAGAAATAATTTATTGTAGGCTTTTAATCATAAATTTATAGTAGGGATGTACCGATACCAGAAAAGAGGCCGATACCGATACCGATACCGATACTCTATTTTTTTAGGTGCCGATACCGATACCGATACCGATACCGATCACTTTTAATTAATATAATAAATTACACAGTAATAAGATAGAACATTTGTGCACTGCTAGGCAACTCAGATTGCATTTTCCTGACAAACAATACTTAGTCATTTATATTCATATTGGTTGTGCCCAAGTATATTTATTTTATAAATTAAAATAGTACCTTTAAGGAATAATAAATGCAAATATAATATTAATAACTTTTTTAGTTTGTGTTTATTTAAAAAAAATTCCATTTTCACTTTTCAAGAAGTATTAACAAAGTTAGCCATACTTAGCTTTTATGTTTTTAACATGTTTGGAATTGCTAAACATTCTTTAAAAACAAAAAATTAGCTAGAATAAAGAATAAAAAAATGATAAGAAAAGAGACCTCAAATAATCAGCCGAAAAGTTAAAATATAAAAAAACGCTATTACTCAAACATGACATAATAAAATACTTCCTTAAGATAGATATCATCAATACCCAAATTCAAAAAATCACCAATTGTGATGCAAAAAACATTAAGGTTTCACTAGTATCTGGCGAGAGGACTGTTCCTTTTTGGGAGTTGTTTACATTCTTACCGTACACTAATAAATACGCTCTCTCTCGGACTGAAGAAGGAGGTGCTGATAATTATTTGCCTGCAAGCACTTGTTCCTTTTTGGGGTGTTTTGGCCCATTTTCATTCCACCGCATGAAAGGATTCTCTTCTGTAGGCAGCATCTCATGTTTTCGTAGAGCCTCATCTCCTCTTCACAGACTGCAAATTTGAATTATCTTTGCTCCTTGATGACTGTCTCTTCAGTTTTTACGATGAGGTTCCCTGGTGTAATTCCTTTGAAGGTGAATGAATGTCATGCAAAATTTCGGCCATGAACTTATCAAGTCTAACATATCCAAATCGCTCATCTTCAGTAGGTTTATTTAAGCTGAAAAGCCACCATCGTCACTATTAGTGCTGTTGCCAGGGTTGCCAGAAAGGCGGCTTCCACTTTCTCTGTCTTTTTTTTTTTTTTTTGTTCAAGCGAGCAAGCTCCTCGGGTTATTGATATTTTAATGGCATTCTTATAAGTGGTTCACCGTCGAGGTGCCATTCTTCGTGAGTTTTCAAAAGCTAGCTTAAGGAAGTTCCTTATTAGAACCTTTTATTTATTTATTCTTTACATTTTTTATCCGCTCAAGGGCAGAAACCCTATTCAAGGAGTGGCGGTGTTGAACGCTCAAAAATGCCATCTAAGCAAAATAGCCTAGGTGAGAACGAACGCCGCTCATTAAGGTAAGGAGATTAAATTGAGTAGGAAACACAGATGATGGAAGAGGATTCCACAAAACAGAGGTGGCAGAAAAGAAAGAAGCACCCGCAGGCGAAACCAGTCTGGAGTTACTAACATCAACACAAACTCAATTCTGCCACAACAGCATTCCCTTGTGCTCGAGGGCGTCTTAAAGGCTGGTGACGCGAGTTGGATAGTTCCCTCGAGCACTTGCTCTACAGAGTACCTTTAGAAAAGGGATAAAGCACCAACATACTCCTCGCCCGCAAAATATAAAGGTTCAAACGTGAACTAGAAAGTTACAGGACAGTTATTAGTCTTTGCCTTTGGACTCGACCCTATCCAAAAGGCGGAGGATAAAACCAGAGCCCCCGCCCCCCACAAAGGAGAGCAGTACTCCATCCATGCAAGGGCGGATGAAACCCTTGTATAGGTGGAGTAATGAGAAGAGGAAAAAAAGTCTCTCACTCTAAACAGAACTCCCAGTTTATTTGAGGCCGCCCTTGGCAACCACTGTGATTTTGAGGATTTCCAAAACATTTTTGTCTATGTTAAGGCAAACATGTTTATATTGTCAACAGAGAGACGAGAGAACCGTCGAAAGAGAATAGAAAAGTTAAGTGTCTTAGAGAGAGAGAGATTTGTAGAAGTTGGTTTAAAAAATTATATATCACAATATTGCGACGACCCAACCCTGCAAATTCTATCTAGCAGCGATAATAGAATCGGAAAGATTAAGACGAGAGGCAATTTAAGAAGTAAAAGGAGCAGATTTGATATGAGTTGAAGAATGATGGGTCAAGTCATCGAACATATGAGTGGATAGAGTAGATGTGCAGTGAGAAGATCATTGATGAAAAGCAGGAATAAAGTAGGAAAAAAAACAAAACCTCGAGGAACACCACTATTGACAGAAAAGAAGAAGTCGCCCCATCACAACAGCCGATAGCAATTTGAAAGAAGCTAGACATAAAGTAAGTAAAGAGAAGAAGGAAACCCAAAGGAGGGAAGCTGGGAGAGCAGTGAGCGTGCCATACCCGAGTCAAATGCTTTGGATATGTCAAGCAGCCACACACAAGTCTTCCCGTAGTTCCTAAGGCGGAAACCATAAATCTGTTAATAGGAAAGATATCGCAGTAGATCTCGAGCACCGAAAGCCGTACTGGTAATCAAGAAAGAAGGGAAAGAGATTCCAGATGATCTAAGATGTGAGAGTTTGAGAAAGGTTTGAAAGATCTTAGAAAAGAATACAAGTGAGAGCTATAGGGCGATAGTTAGATGGACAGAGCAGCATCATTTTTGTCGGAATAGGTTGACATATTGCGCGCTTTCCAAACACTGAGGGAAAAGTGCTAGTATGAGGCATAGAGAATATAGATTTGAACGAGGGGTGGGGTCAGCACGGAAGCACACTTCCTCAAAACTCGGAGAGGAATGCCATCCGGGCCACCCGCCTTCCTTAACGCTCATAGATTTCAGGAGCTCATGCACCCGATCAAATAAAATGACTGGTAAAGGCATAGGACACCTGACGAGGACAAGGAGGAGGAAGAGGAATTACAGAATCGTCCAGGGTTGAATTAGAGGAAAGTAGGAGGCCAAAGAGATGAATTGGCCTTTCAGTTGGAGTATTAACAACAGAAATCATCAGGCGAATACAGAGGAGGAAGGATATTTACAAGAAAGTTGTTAGCAGATGGTTTTTGCAAGAGGGCCAGGAGAGATTGTCAGTAGGAAAACAAGGAGTGTCCAGCGGAACATTTTCGTTTAAGAAAGTCCGCTTTGCTCGTCGAAGAGTTACCCTGCACCGATTTCTAGCTGAATGAAAATTGGCAAGAGTGATAGGAGAACGAGAATTTTTCCACACCCGCTAAGCATTGTCTCTAGCCCGAATGGCCAGGGAACAAGCACGATCGAACCATGGTTTTGAGGAGAAAAGATTAGATCCAAGAAGGGAATGAACCTGCTCATCCATTAACAATTACAAGAATGTCACTTTAGCGGCAGAATCTGAAGCGTCCTTAAGAGTCAAAGCAGTCACTTCAATGTTATAGTTAGCGTAGAAACAACGCAATGCCCCCAATCGGCCCGATCAAAGGCCAGAAAAACCGCATTAAGGGCAGGATGGAGCTGTTGGAGAGAAAAGTATTAAAATTAAGTGATATAAGGTGTGTCAGATTTACGATAGGAGCGAAGTGGTGTATTTATAGAGAGAAGGACTTGTTGGTGAACATAGGCAAGTGTGTTTAAGAAGCTGTTGGGACGATCCGGAATTGGTGTGTAGGTAATTAATCAGTTCTCCAGATCGTGAGAATACTGAATGATTCGCCTTCCTCCCACTAAATCATTACGAGAGGAACCCAACAATTCAGTTTGTGTACATTTGAAAATCCCCTAAATAGAGGACCTCAGTATTTGGATGAGAAGATTATAAACAGTCTCGTGAGAAGAGTAAGGTATTCAAAAAAAGGCATGAAAATCTGTTCGTTTAGGAGGAAAACAGTAGCAGAAGCATAAGATTATTGTAGTAGAAGGAAGAAAGATTTAAGCCACAGAACATCGAAGTTAGGAGATTCGAGATTCTCGAGACGTGTTATAGGAATGTTATATTTACATTAGGCACATACTCCACCCTTCAACGGAAGATTATAAAATAAGTTATAGTTGGATATATTAAACAAGATGAGGATGAATTCTTAGCCATCGGGGTCTCAGACAAGAGGCATAAAATTAGGTTTAGAGTTAGAGAGGTAGTATTCCATGAATGCAGATAGAGGGCAAGCCATTGATGTTGGTAAAGTCAAAAGAAAGCCACGCCTGTGCAAATTTGCTATCATACACGCACACGCACACGCACACGCACACGCACACGCACACGCACACGCACACGCACACGCACAACGCACACGCACGCAATCACAAAAAAAGACAGACAGAACAAATAGACAAAAACCCAAGGAGAAATGAGGAAAAATTTTCGTACGCTAAAACCTAAAATTTTAAACGATATAAACCCTTATTTACAGAAATATCTAAAATATGAATAATCCCAGAAAGTTTAAAAACACTCACGCACTTCACACGCTCTCACGAAATTGCGACAAAAAAAAAAAATTACTATTGATCAACTAAAAAGTAGATAATTTCTGCTTATTAAAATTATAATAATGGCTGGTCCAAATAGGTAAAACTTTTACTCTAAAGACAAGTTGGAGAAAACGGCTAAAAATCTAAATTTAAAAGGAAATCGAGGAAAAAAACAGAACTTGGTACTAGCTATCTATATCGAAACTAGAATTTTTATTGAATCTAAAAGTTTCTCATAATTTTTCACCCAAAAGTAAGAAGTATCGGCCAAGTATCAGGCCATTTTAACCGATACCGATACCGCATACCGAACCATTAAAAATACCGATACCGATAACGATACCGATAATCAGCAACAACTCACTTATTTTAGCAATGATTCTAGAAGTACAAGGCAATACGGTAAGATAAATTTTGAAAATGATGGAAAGGCAAATAAAGAATCACAATTACAGATTGAAAAATTTGAAAGTGACTTTCAAAAGAAGGAAAAAATGATGTCTTTTGCCAAACTCTTAAGTGAGAAAATTTCGAAGAATAAATTAGAACCATTTAATGAGAAGATAAATAGCAGAACTTCATTTAAGAGAGAAAAACTTAAAAACAAAATATGAAAGGTATGAAAATGATAAAAAAATGAAAAAATTAAAAATGAAAAAAAATAAAAATAAAAAAAAAAAAAGAAAAATTGAAAAAATAAAAACAAAAAATGAAAGGTATAACAGATTACTCATATAACCAACACGCCAAACATTTTAAAAGTATGTCTTAAGTAATTTATATAATATTTGCATTTTTTGGATATTTTTGGTGTCTTGAGTTAGAAAACTCCACTATACTATATCATATTCTTATCCTTCATATACAAATCAAATCAAATATTTATTTTCTTCAATACCTTTAAGATAATGTTAAAAAAAGGTAGAAAAAAAAATTTAAGAAAAGCATAACAAACCTCAGAAGAAACCAAAGAAAGAGATGGTCGTCCTGCTACGTAAGCACCACCAAAATTTTTTATATCTATCGTTGATGGAGTAATATAATGGGTGTTCTGCCATTTTGGAATTACATATTCGTACAACCCTGTAATTATAAAATCCCACACCCTTTTATTATTATTATTATTATTATTATTATTATTATTATTATTATTATTATTATTATTATTATTATTATTATTATTATTATTATTATTATTATTATTATTATTATTATTATTATTATTATTATTATTATTATTATATGTCACCTCACAGTATTAAGAAAATATTTAATGAAAATAAAAGACATAAAAAAACTTAAAACAAAGAAGCATCCTTAGTAACAAAAACCAAATTACTATACCTTCTTTTCCTCCGTCTCTTCCATACCCACTCTGTTTATACCCTCCAAAGCCAGCGGCAGCATCAAACATGTTATGACAATTAATCCATACTGTTCCAGCCTTTATATAATTACACATCAATTAGGGATATGACTCTATCCTATCCTACAAATAAACTTCAAACGTTTCAAAAGTGTTGTATAAAATGATTATTAGTTACTAGTTACTTTTTAAATTCTCAATAAAGAAACTATGTAAATGACTATAATACAATTTTACATATTCTTAATTTTTTTTTATTAAAGATGAATGTGACGTCCGCAAAACTTCATCCACAAATGTGAACAACTTTACATTCGAGCAATCACTGTATCTTCTAAACACCTATAAGTAAGAAGGTCCACAAGGAGTCGAAGCAATAGAACTTCCACATTACATTTCAGTTCTCTCAATTTTAATTATAAATCAATTCAACAGACTGACTCTCAAATAGACATTATTTTTTAAAGTAGAGAAGCAATTATAGCAGCAAATTTCTACACATATCAACAAATTTTAACCTTATTCAAATTACAAAATGAATCTGTAAAACATAGTCGTCGTAATTATAATGGATAATAATAACAAATAATAATAATATTATGATGTCTCTATAATGCTATGAACCAACAATGAAGTATGATAACGAGAAAAGGAGACTGAAAGTAAGAAAGAGTAGAAAGTAACTGCATACAGGTGTATGTATATGCGGACTTTCACATACACTTGTATGCAAATACAGGTGTATGTGAAAGTCCGCGAAAAGACTGCAAAAGAAAATGAGAACATGACCAACAATTTAAAATAAGTTAACATTTAATTTTATTAATATTAAGTGTGCATTATATTAACCTTGATAAGCTTCGCAGTTTCTAAAGCGAGGGTTAATTTCTCTGTAAAAACTGAAGATCCAAGTCCATACATAGTGTTATTGGCCAAACTTATAGCTTCTTTTGAAGTTCTACAAAATATATATATATATATTATGCTATATATGCTGGAGCGCGTATGGTTGCTATATATATATATATATATATATATATATATATATATATATATATATATATAAAGATATATATATATATATATATATATATATACATATATTATATATATATATATATATATATATATATATATATATATATATATATATATATATATATATATATATATAT